>CAUOFW020001485.1:0-90411 GCA_963454935.2 Ilex paraguariensis | reverse complement strand
AGCAGCAGAAACCACAAAAACAATCTGCATATAGCTCTCAACTCTTAATGATGTGCGGGCCATCAAGCGAGACGCGATAGTGCTTCCCAGGATTGAAGCCAGCATAAAAGTTGCAAATATAAACCGTGGGGAATGTCCTCCTCATTTGGGCTCAAAGCAGGTGTCCAGAGGAACACAAAGGTGTACATTGACCCTTCAAAGGGGATTGTATTGCACCAAACAATGCAATCTTCTCATCTGATCTACATAAACCATACTACAGGTCAACAAGGAATACGAACAGGAATAAAAAAATGGACACTTAGCAAAATATATAGATTGACAATGAGAAAGCAGCCAAAAACCATTTAGGCACAAAAAAAATCTGACCACCATTTAAAAGAACACCAGTGAAAACCCAAGAAGAACGTCGCATCCTGGAGTGGTGATATAAGATATAGGTAGCCTGTTCTTTATTTCTGTCTTTCAAAATTAAAACTGAAGCCAATCACTGGAAGAATCATTGAATGGTAAGTCCTTAATCACTGCTTTTATACTGCATGCAGTACCCAAGGGCTACTCCAGGAGTATTTTATGGGCTGTGAAAGTATTTGAGATCTTAAATAGGTCTCTACCTGAAGCAATGGCCACAGCAGCACCGTTGAACTGGGTAAGCAAGTCCTTGTTCTCTGAAGGGTCACCATAGTTCTCACCCCACGATGATGGTATAACTGCCATGCCAATGGCAAGAAAGCATGCAGTGGCGTCAAAGGGGGACACAGGCCCAAGACTCATGGTATCAACTAGCAGATTTCCGAACAACCCGGACACAATAGCAACGAGACCATTGCTGAGAAATATTGGGAGAAAGTTATTGAGAGCCATTGTTGATCAAATCCTCTCTGCAGAAATAGGCAGAAAACAGGGTCAATGACAATGAAAATGAGGTAACTTCTATGGACAAACTACAAACTAGTTGTTGCCTAGAGTTGGCTTACACTTACACATCCAAAAACGGATGACAAAGAAAGAACCACAGCTTGACGGTTCAAGTCCTTCATCGCCAGGTCAGAAGTATCAAAGGAAGGCAGCAGAAAAGAACAAGAAAAACAAAATGACAATATGACGAAAGGGAAAAGTTTGATGACAAGTGGGGATCCCTAGACACAATCTTTTGAGCATCCTATCCAAAATAGGAGCAAAATAAACAGGGCGGAACGATCAAACAATTCCAGTTCTGGATTTCTGTAGCCAGTGTTTCTGGCAACTAGGGCGCAATTGAAAATTATTAGAGTCAAATTATGGATATAGATCCAGTTTCACTAAGTAGTTTTCTTTTCTTATTTCTTGGAAGAATTTATGTGACTACTATAATCTGGTTACAAGAAAGAGAGCCCAATGAATCAGCAGACATCAGGACAACAAGATTAATCGAAAGAGTTTGCAAGATACAAGAAATTTAAGCATAACTCTGGAAGCATTATGATGATGAAATAATTGCTTACCAATGCCATCCGTCATCAAAGTTCTAGAAAAGGCTCCAACAAGACATAGGCTTTTAGAAAGAAAGGTCCCCCATTGTGCAAAAAAACTACAGATTATGTTCACACATAGGGAATCCAATTCTCAGATGCAATCATGCTCACACAAAATACCACAGTTACGCATCAGGATCAATAATACTGTTCATCAAAATTCAAGTATGAACTGTAATCAATTCAATATGGATTCCTCTGTCACCAGTCACTAATACAAGTAAGAGCCTTTTACCTTGTTGTGTTCAGCCACAAGCCATGATTCAAAAGCTGAAAATAGGAGAGAAGTGGCAATACCACCCAAAATACGACCCAACATCAAAACTTTGTACTATGAGAATGCTTGGTAATACAGGTTAATATGTAAGTAATGCAATAAGTCACGCATGCTCGTTTCCGACCCCTGAATTTAAGTTATGAACCATCAGAAAAACATGTGAATAAGCATTTCGACAAAAAATCTCACCATTTGTCATCTATCCAACAATGGTGCCAAACAAACATTGAAGATCCAAATCCTTCGATAAAGAGCTGCCCAATTTCTCCTTTCCCATAGCCATACATCATTCAATTGTTAAGACAACTTTCACTGTAGACAAAGGCTAGTATGGCTACCATGGTTTGCTCTTGAGAACAGCTACACCATGTGTACTGATGCATGTAAACACAAGCACTACGATACTTAAAGATGGTCAATATCACATGTTATGCCTAACAAGAGACAAAGTTATCCTATTGGAAGCATGCATCTGTCTTTGTTTTTTTAGTATTCCAGAACTTACTTTTTAAATTGTTGAACTCGACTGGTTTTTGCCTCTCCGTGGTCGGTGCAACCTAAAGGTGGTCGCCAAAAAAAAGTAGATCATGGGGTGGCATTTGGTCTCCTCATCATCCAAAAGCTTGCAAATGTCTTTGCACTCTCACCAAGAAAAGGCTATTACATCACCTAGAGGATGGTTGTTGAATCATCACCACAGTGGTTGGTTGGCCCACGGCTCAGCCTCTCTCAAGCGACTATTCATGTGGGTACCCTATCAAGCACCAACAGTGCCCATTGTTGAATGCCTCAATCGGCTGCCGCAACTGCAAGGTACACTCAATTCTTACGAGGGTGGGTAAATCCCTACGCGATTGGCATTATCGAAGAAGCGGCTGTCATTGTCGCCTCCATACCCCCTCGACAGCAATTCTACACAACGGTCATACTCTCACATGTCTGCTGGTCGTGACCAGTTAAACTCATGAAGGGTCTAGTTTTTGCTCAAGAATCCACAATGCACCTCAGTTTTAAACTCTCCACTTTACAATAGTGAATTGCATATTATCGAGGAAGTGGCTGTCACCACCACTTCTCATCCCCAAAACAAAGTTCTATGATGATCTTTTGGGCAAAGAAAACTATCACCATATCCTTGCTTAAAACAAATCAAGTTTCTCACTGCTGCCGACTAACTGCTTTCTCTGTCACACCCCAACTCCAAGGGCATGACCAGCCATGAACCATAGATCCATAACCTATGGAACACGTAAGCCTAACAATAAACTAATAATATAGTAGTGGAAAATAACATTAACACTAAATTGATCTCATGTCAATATGTTAAAGTCAACATACCTAAACCTGTTTACCCCAATTATCCAAATACAAGTAAAGAGGGCTATACGATATATGCTACGAAGGTCACAACACTATTAGTCCCCAATCAATTCCCTGAGTCCGCTATTGACACTCCAATCGTTTACCTAAAAAAATATTATTTTGAAAACATGAGCTAAAAAGCCCAGTGAATGGAAAGGCATGCATATTCAAAGTGACTAAAAAACATATTTGACATACGACATGTAAATCAAAGGTTTGGAAAAATAATTTCATCAAGATAATCAATTTCTCAAGAATAACACAATCGGATTCCAACAAGAAATCATACCACAATGGTGAATCATATCATAATGGTAGAGACTGTACGATATTCAATAATTGATAGGAACCAAATACCAAAAACAATAACTGATAACAAGAAAATATGTATGACATACAATAGATAATCATAAACAAAGCTGGTAAAAACGTTGTAACAGTAACAAATTATATCATCATCTCATACTGGTAAGGACTTGTATGATATCTGAGAACCATACCAAATGCCAGAAGATCTCAAGGTTGGATCCAACACCGTACTTAGGGTCACCACGGGTTGCCACCCCAGAACTGTTCCCTAAGACAATCCGGTAAAGGTCACCAGGACGCACCAGAAACTGTTCCTTCAACCGTTGAGCACTAGGGTCACCTCAGCCTCCCCGGGTCTATTCCCTAGTGGCCAGGGTCACCCGCACACAGAGAAATAATTTTCCTGGACTTTTAGTACCAAATGCCAGAATATATCTCAGGGTTGGATCCAACATCGTACTTAAGGTCACCACGGGTTGTCATCTGGGAACTGTTCCCTAAGACGATCCGGTGAAGGTCACCAGACGCACCAGGCACTGTTCCTTCAACTGTTGAGCACTAGAGTCACCTCAGCCTCCCCCGGGTCTGTTCCCTAGTGGCCAGAGTCACCCGCACACAGAGGAATAATCACAAAGTCTCACCATATAAACAAGCGATTGAGTCACAATACTTCACAAAAGAATTCATCAAAGTAAGAAGAATTGCATGCCACAAGTATTTAAACACTTAGTAAAACATTTTATAAAGATAGTAATGAACAAGCATTATATATTATTTTTAAAATGTTTAGGGATACGGAAAAATATATGTAGTATGTCAATCCACTCACCTCAAGTCCAGATGATATGCTTCTTGAGTGTTACTTGTTACCCGAAGTAGAGTGAGATGTTATTAATGTCTTTTCCCTTTTTCTCACAATTTCCTTTGATAAAGTGCTCTTCCTTCCTTCTTCTCTCTTTTACTCTCTATTTTTTCTTGAAAGTATAAGACTACTTGTGCACTTATATCTTAATCCAATTCCCAAATGCCCTATTTATAGGCATCCTAGGATTATTCTAGAGAATATTGACATGTGACATTCTTAAGGGAGATTCCCTAGAATATTCTACCATCTCCTACATCCTTTTAGGTTTTAAGCTTATTTTGCACATGACAATTCCACTTTCCACAAGTATCTAGATTCATCTATAATATTCTAAAGTCTTCTTCAACCTTCTAAGTCCTTCTGGAATATTCTAAATCCATCTAGAACCTTCTAAAATATTCTAGACTTCTCCAGATTGTTTTAGATTATTCTAGGTTATTCTTGAACTTTCTAAAATCTTCTAGACTATTATAGATTTTTCTAGAAACTTCTCCAATATTTTAGATTATTCTAGACTATTCTAAATTCTTCTTTAAAATTTTTCTTATTGCTTACAAGATAATATTTTTAACTAGTTCCTTACCAAATTGGAACGGGGTATTACATTCTCGGTCTAGCACTCTGGTGCCAAATGCTCGGCACTAAGATGGTAAGACTCTCACCAAGATTTGTAGGCCTATCAATCCATCTGTCAAAGGCCAATGGGTGATCGGTTTATCACCAAAGATTGGCTCCACTTGTAGCAATCCCCAGACCCCCCAAGAACCCTTCAATGACAAGCACCATCAAAGGCCATTCTGTTGAGACATGGAATTCCACTTTGTCGTCTATATGACTCAAATAGTGAAAATCCACACCAATCACTTAGATCATTTTATATTCACTTAGACACTATCCTTCGGGAAGTATTTTGAAATGCGGCATCTTCCTAGCAATCACCAAATAAACATGCTCGGCATCAGTTTGAACTGGTCAGCACCATCAAGATGAAGATCGGCACAATCCTATACTACTGTTATGTCGACCCAGGCTAACCGTAGCAAGCCCCCAGGATTTTGCATACTAGACGTGGTGGTCGATCTCACCAAGGGACCACCGTTTAGTGGTCAATGTATCCTAGCATGGCCTCTCAACGGTAAGTAGCTCTCCATTTTCTCCATAAAAATGGTTAAAGACCCAAAGTTTGGGAGGCCTTGGTATGAGAACTCTCAACTTCATACCTCACACACACATTCTTACCATTTTCCTAGTTTTACACACTTGTCTATTCGGTTATTCATCGCAATACTGACTTAGGTATCGGAGGGTCCCTCTAACCTCATATTGGTTTTGTAGCTCATGGACTGGATGATATTCCAAAACTAGGGACACACCTCAATAAATTTCAGTGATTGTGCGGATTTTTTGTTCGTATAATAATCAGGCGACTAAAAATTTTTGACAAACGGGAGAAATTATGTAATCATGGAAAGCCAGTCCTCGAACAACGTCCCTTCTCCCTTTGGGTGTAAGTCTTAACACTGCGTCCAAACCTGACCCAGCATAACACGAAGCTAGGACATTGGGATCAGATATGATGATACTAGGGTGGTAAATCTGGAAGCCTATAACTAGCTTGAATCTTTATGGACTTGGCAAACTCAACCTCCCTATACGATTGACCACGTTTTATTTACAAGATCGCAAAATGAACTAGTTAAAAACCTTCATAAATAAATCATATTTCATTTGACAATAAAAGCTATAATACTTACTTTTAATTTTAATGCCGGCAAATACAATGTCTATTTCCTCTGATTTGGGTGTGAAGCCACTGAAAGTTTTTATTAACGTATAGCATAAAACAGACAAGTAACAAACTACCTTTTACTACCTTGATATCAATTGAAATTCATGAGATATCATTATAAGTTTCACCAATATAACATCAAAGTTTTCATCTGAGATTTTCAATTTATCATTCCTTTGCTTTAGTAGAAAGAGAAGGAGAACGAGCTAGAGAAAGAGGAGAAGTAGATGGACAAGGAAAAGAAGAAGAAGGAAGAAAAAAGAGAAGGAGCGGATAAGGAGAAAAAAGAGAAGGAGAAAGAAGAAGAAAGAGGAGGAGAAAAGTCAAGAAGAAAACAAAAAACAGAAGTAAAAGAAGAGAGGAGTAGGAGAGAAGAAGATTGGGAAAAGGAGCAGGAAAAGTGACCCGAAGAAGGAGAGAGGAGAAAGAGAAGGATTAGGAGAATGAATAAGGAGCAAGAGGAGAGGGAGGAGAGAAGAGAAGTCACTCGAAAGTTTAAAATTTATGGTGACTCTAAGGAACATCAGGGACTTGCGAGGATCGAAAACTAAAAAAGAATCACATAGAAAAAGAGCATTGATTCCATATATACCTACATAGAGAGAGATTTAGAGAGAAGGAGAAAGGTAAAATGGTGCAATGGGAGTTCACAATAGGAACTGCATATTTTTTGGGTCTGAGATGAATGTACAGGCTTGCTCTGACAATTCAACGAAAACTCATAAGCCCTAAGTGCCCCAAGACCCGTCAATTTGCTCGGAGGTGATGGTTCTTGACTAGAAGATAACGTGATATCCCTTACCAGCTGCTAAGCTTCATGAAAGGCCACACCCTTGAAGCAAAGATTTCTCGGGAGAAGAAAAAAATGTAACACCCCGGTTACCAGATACATTAAATGATTAAATCGACCACAATATATATCACCAAATATAGAGCCAGAGCTCTAATTACCTCAATAAAAATTATAATTGAGAAATAAAATGCATGGACAAAGAATAAATATTTATCCATAATGATGCAAGCTTCATAGCCTCACCATGTGAGGTTGGGTGGAAGTTTGGCTATAAACAGCCATGGTGCTGTCAGGCAAATTGCAGACAAGAAAGGAGGAAAAAAGGAGAGAGGAAGAATAAAAAAATATATAGAAAGAAAAATTTATGAGATTTTAGAGTAAAAAATTGGGTGATGATTTTACTTCAGATCGCTACCAAATTTAAATATATTGTTCATGATTCTTCGAATTTCACATCTATTGAAGTCATTGATGATTTTGAGGTACGTGATAGTATATAATATGCTCATGTCTTTAAATTTATTTGTAAAGAGTGTCCTTTTGATGATCGTAAATTTGTAGTATTTCCTATTGATATGAAATTCTACAACAGGAAAATTGGCACAAAAGGGAGGAAAAGCGACAGGAAGGAGAGAGGAGGAGGAACAAGAAGAGAAGGAAATGATACAAAAGGAAGTAGAGGGCGAATGAGAAAGAGGAGAAGGAGAAGCAAATGAAGGAGGAGAGAAGAGAAGTCACTTGAAAGATCAAAATTTATGGTGACTCCAAAGAACATCGATGACTTGAGAGGAATGGAAAGTAAAATAGAATCATATAAAAAAACAGCGTATTAGGAACTACGTATTTCTTGGGTTTGTGATGAATGGAGACTCATAATCCCTAAATACCCTTAAGACCCGTCAATTTGCTCAGAGGTGATGTCGTTACCGGAAGATAACGTAATATCTATTTTCAGTTGCTGAGCTTTATAAAAGGCTACAAATTGGAACTCCCTTTGAAGCTAAGATTCCCTAGGAGAAGGAGGAGAATAAGGAGTACAATGAGAAAGAGAAGGATAAAAAGGAGGAGGATAAGAGTGAAAAAGAAGAAGAGAAATAAGCAGGAGGAAGGAAAAGGAGAAGGAGAATGAGAAGAAACAGAAGGAAGGAGAAGCAAGAGGAAAAACAAGGGAAGAAGGAAGAGGAAGAGATGCTAAAGATGAAGGAGAAGGAGAAGGAGAAATAGAAGAGAAAGAAGAAGAAGAAGAATGATGGAGGAGAAAGAGCTGGAGAACAGAAGAAAAGGAGAAGGAGAATGAGGAAAATCGGCAAGAAAAAGAGTGGAGGAAATATAACGAGAGAGAAGAAAGAGAAGGCTGAGGTGGAGGAGAATGATGATGAAGAAGAAAAAGGAGCAAAAAGAGAAGGAGAAGAAACAGAAGGAAGGAAAGGGAGAATGAGGAGACACAAGAGAAAAAGCAGGTGAAGGAGAGAAGAGAAGTTACTCGAAAGATGAAAATTTATAGCAACTCTAAGGAGCATCGGTGACTTGCGAGAAACGAAAAGTAAAACAAAAATCACATAGAAAAATAGCAATGATTCCATAAAACCATAAATTTGTAATATGTATAGAGACATATATACACATATATACTTATAGAGAAAGGGAGAAAGGGAAAATGGTGCAACGGCAGATCACATTAGGAGCTGCACATTTCTTGGGTTTGTGACAAACTTACAAGCTTGCTCTGACGATTCAACAAATACTCACAAGCTTTAAGTGCTCTAAGACCCATCAATTTGTTTGGAGGTGATACCCTTTGACTGGAAGATAACGTAGATACCCTTCCGGTTGCTAATCTTTATGAAAGGCCCTAAATTTGAATTTCCCTTGAAGCTAAGATTTCTCAGTAAAAGAAGAAGAATAAAGAGGAAAATGATAAGGAAAAAAAGGAGGAGGATAAGAGTGAAGAATGAGAACAAGAAAGAGGAGAAGAAGAAAAAGAGACATGAGGAGGAAAAGGAAAAGGAGAAGAATGAGAAGCAAGAGGAAAAGGGGAAGAAAAAGTACAAGGAGGAAGAGATACAGAAGATGAAGGAAAAGGATAAATATAAAAGGAGGTGGAAGAAGAAGAATGAGGGAGGAGAAGGAGCAGGAGAGCAAAAAGGAAAGGAGAACGAGGAGAAGAAATAGGAAAATCGGCTGGAAAAAGAGGGAAGAGGAAAATTGACATGAAGGAGAGAGAAGGAGGAGAAGAATGATTAAGAAAGAGAAGGAGAAGAAACAGAAGGAAAAGGAAGAGAAAGAGGAGCAAAGTAGGAGAGCACAGAGAGAAGGATAAAAAGGCAAATCGGCTGGAAAAAGAAGGGAGGAGAAAAAGTGACAAAAAGGAAAGAGGAGAAAGTGAAGGACGAGGAGGAGGAGAAGGAGAAGAATGAGGAAGAACAAGAACAAGAAGAATAAGGAAGAGTAGCAAGAGGAGAAGGAGAAGAAACACATAAGGAATGAGAGGGAGAAGGAGAAAGAGGAGGAGGATGAGAAGAAAGAGGAAATGGAAGGGAACAAGGAGTAAGAGATGCAGAAGAAGAACTAGAAGAGGAGGAAGAAGAAGAATGAGGGAAGAGAAGGAAAAGGAAAAGTATGAGAAGAAGGAGAAACAGGAAAATCGATGAAAAAAAGGAAGGAAGATGAGTAGATTGAGGAAGAAGGAGTGGCAAGAGGAGGTGAGGGAGACGGAAGAAAAGCAAGAGGAAAAGCATGAGAAAAAGGAGAGAACAGAAGTCACTTGAAAGATCAAGACTCGTCAATTTGCTCGGAGGTGATGCCTCCTGATTGGAAGATAACGTAATAGCCCCTTCTAGTGAAGAAGGAGGAACATGGGGAAAAAAAGAAGAAAGAGGGTGGAGGAGCAGGAGAATAGGGAGAGAATGAGAAAGAGAGAAATCGGCTGAAAAAAAGACAGGAAGGAGAGAGAAAAAGAGAAGGATGAGGAGACTAAAGAAGAACAAGAAGAAGGAGAAGGTGAAGGAGAAAAAGGATGAGAAGTGAGAGGAAAAGCAGGGGGAGGAGGGAGAGATGCAGAACATGAAGGAGGAAGGAGGAAGGAGAAATAGAAGAGGAGGAAGAAGAAGAATGAGGGAGGTAAAGGAAAAAAAGAAGAAAAAGGAGAAAGAGAAAAAGCAACGGGAAAAAGAGATGAGAAAGAGAAAGATGAGGAGAAGATTGAAGGAGGAACAATGGCAAGAGGAAAAGAAGAGGGAGAAAGAGGAGAAGTAAGAGGAAAAGTAGGTGAAAAAGGAGGAGAAAAGAGAAGTCACTCGAAAGATCAAGACCAGTCAATTTGCCCAGAGGTGATGCCTCTTGATTGGGAGGTAACATAAATAGCCCCTTTTAGTTGTTGAGCTTTATGAAAGGCCATATATTTGAACTCCCCTTAAAGCTAATTTTTCCTAGGAGGAGAAGAAAATAAGGATAAAAAGTCGGAGGATAAGACTGAAGAAAGAGGGGGAGAAGGAGAAAGAAGAGGAAAAGTAAGGGAAGAAAGAGGAAGAGATGTAGAAGAAGAAGGAGAAGGAGAAATACAAAAGGAGGAAGAAGAGGAAGAAAAAGTAGAATGAGGGAAAAACAGAAGAGCACAGAGAAAAAGATAAAAATGCAAATCGGCAGGAAAAAGAAGGGAGGAGAAAAAGCAACACGAAGGAGAGAGGAGAAGGAGAAGAAACAACGAATGAGAGGGAGATGGAGAAAGGGGAGGATAAGAAGCAAGAGGAAATGCAGGAGAAAAAGGAGGGAGAGATGCAGAAGAACTAGAAGAGGAATAAGAAGAATGAGGGAGGAGAAGGAAAAGGATGAGAAGAAGAAGGAGAAATAGGAAAATCAACAGGAAAAAGGAGGGAAGAGGAGTAGATTGAGGAAAGAGGAGTGACGAGGGGAGAAGGAGAGGGAGAAGGAGAAGGAAGAAAAACAGGAGAAAAAGGAGAGAAGAGAAGTCACTCGAAAGATCAAGACTCATCAATTTGCTCGGAGGTGATGCCTCCTGTTTGGAAGATAACGTAATAGCCCCTTCTAGTTACTGAGCTTCATGAAATGCCAGAAATTTGAACTCCCCTTATAGCTAGCATTCCCTAGGAATAGGACAAGGAGAAGGATAAAGAGAAAATGGAGGAGGATAAGAGTGAAAGAGGATGAGAAGAAGAAAGGGATGAAGAAGCAAGAGGAAAGACAAATGAAGGAGGAAGAGATGTAGAAGACGAAGGAAAAGAAGAAATAAAAGAGGACGAAGAAGGGAAAAAAAGAAGAAGAATGAGGGTAGAGAAGGAGCAGCAGAATGGGGAAAGAAGGAGAAAGAGAGAAATTGGCTAGCAAAAAGGAGGAAAAAAAGAAGGATGAGGAGGAGACTGAAAAAGAACAAGAACAAGAAGTAGGAGTAGGAGTAGCAAGAGGAGGATGAGAAGTAAGAGAGAAAAAGAAGGGGGAGGATGAAGAGATATAGAAGATGGAGGAAGGAGAAATAGAGGAGGAGGAAGAAAAAGAAGAAGAATGAGGGAGGAAAAAGGAAAAGAAGGAGAAAGAGGAAAAGCGACAGGAAAGAGAGACGAGAAAGAGAAGGATGAGGACGAGAAGATTGAAGGAGGAACAGTGGCAAGAGGAAAAGAAGAGGGAGAAAGAGAAGTAAGAGGAAAAGTGGATGAAGAACGAGGAGAGAAGAGAAGTCACTCGAAAGATCAAGACCCGTCAATATACTCGGAGGTGATGACTCTTGATTGGGAGGTAACGTAAATAGCCCCTTTTTAGTTACTGAGCTTTATGAAATGCCATAAATTTGAACTCCCCTTAAAGCTAACATTCCCTAGGAGGCGAAGAAAATAAGGATAAAAAGGAGGAGGATAAGACTGAAGAAAAATGGGGAGAAGGAGGAGAAAAAGAAGAGAAATGAGGAGGTGGAGAGAAAGAAGAGGAAAACTAAGGGAAGAAGGAGGAAGAGATGTAGAAGATGAAGGAGAAGGAGAAATAGAAAAGGAGGAAGAAGAAGAAGAATGAGGGAAAAGCAAGAGAGCACGGAGAGAAGGATAAAAAGGCAAATCGGCTGGAAAAAGAAGGGAGGAGAAAAAGCGACAAGGAGAGAGGAGAAAGGGAAGGATGAGGAGGAGAAGGAGAAGAGTGAGGAAGAACAAGAACAAGAAGAATAAGGAGTAGCAAGAGGAGAGGAGAAGAAACATAAGGAATGAGAAGGAGATGGAGAAAGAGGAGGATGAGAAACAAGAGGAAATGCATGGGAAAAAGGAGGAAGAGATGCAGAAGAAGAATGAGGGAGGAGAAGGAAAAGGATGAGAACAAGAAGGAGAAACAGGAAAATCGACAGGAAAAAGAAGGGAAGAGGAGTAGATTGAGGAAGGAGGAGTGGCAAGAGGAGAAGGAGAGGGAGAGGGAGAAGGCAGAAAAGAAAGAGGAAAAGCAGGAGAAACAGGAGAGAAGAGAAGTCACTCGAAAGATCAAGACTCGTCAATTTGCTTGGAGGTGATGCCTTCTGATTGGAAGATAACGTAATAGCCCCTTCTAGTTGCTGAGCTTTATGAAAGACCACAAATTTGAACTCCCCTTACACCTAGCATTCCCTACGAGGAGGAGAAAGATAAGGAGAAAATAGAGGAGGATAAGAGTGAAGGAGGATGAGTAGATGAAAGAGAAGGAGAAGCAAGAGGAAAAACAAGTGAAGGAGGAAAAGATGTAAAGATGAAGGAAAAGGAGAAATAGAAGAGGAGGAAGAAGGGAAAAAAAAGACGAATGAGGGCTGAGAAGGAGCTGGAGAACGGGGAGAGAAGGAGAAAGAGAGAAATTGGCTGAAAAAGAGGAAAAACGACAGGAAAAGAAGAAAAAAAGAAGGATGAGGAGGAGGAGACTGAAGAAGAGCAAGAACAAGAAGTAGGAGTAGCAAGTAGAGAAGGAGAAGGAGTGAGAGAGGAAAAGTAGGGGGAGAAGGATGAAGAGATGCAGAAGATGGAGGAAGGAGAAATAGAAGAGGGGAAGAAGAAGAAGAAGAAGAATGAGGGAGGAAAAGGAAAAAGAGGAGAAAAAGAAGGAGAAAGAGGAAAAGCGACTAGAAAGAGAGACGAGAAAGAAAAGGATGAGGAGGAGAAGATTGAAGAAGGAGGAACAGTGGCAAGAGGAAAAGAAGAGGGAGAAAGAGGAAAAGTAGGTGAATAATGAGAAGGAGAGAAGAGAAGTCACTCGAAAGATCAAGACCCGTCAATTTGCTCGGAGGTGATGCCTCTTGATTGGGAGGTAACGTAAATAGCCCCTTTTAGTTGCTAAGCTTTATGAAAGGCCATATATTTGAACTCCCCTTAAAGCTAACATTCCCTAGGAAGAGAAGAAAATAAGGAGAAAAAGGAGGAGGATAAGACTAAAGAAAGAGGGGAGGGGGAGGGGGAGGAGGAGGAAAAAAGAAGAGAAATGAGGAGGAGGAGAAAGAAGAAGAAAAGCAAGGGAAGAAGGAGGAAGAGATGTAGAAGCTGAAGGAGAAGGAGAAATAGAAAATGAGGAAGCAGAAGAAGAAAAAGAAGAATGAGGGAAAACAGGAGAGCAGGGAGAGAAGGATAAAAAGGCAAATCGGCTAGAAAAAGAAGGGAGGAGAAAAAGTAACAGGAAGGAGAGAGGAGAAAGAGAAGGATGAGGAGAAGGAGGAGAATGAGGAAGAACAAGAACAAGAAGAATAAGGAGTAGTAAGAGGAGAAGGAGAAGAAACATAAGGAATGAGAGGGAGAGGGAGATGGAGAAAGAGGAGGAGGATGAGAAGCAAGAGGATATGCAGGGGAAAAAGGAGGAAGAGAGGCAGAAGAAGAACTAGAAGAGGAGGAAGAAGACGAATGAGGGAGGAGAAGGAAAAGGATGAGAAGAAGGAGCAAGAGGAAAATCGATTGGAAAAAGAAGGGAAGAGGAATAGATTGAGGAAGGAGGATTGGCAAGAGGAGAAGGAGAGGGAGAAGGAAGAAAAGCAAGAGGAAAAGTTAGAGAGAAGAGAAGTCACTCGAAAGATCAAGACTCGTCAATTTGCTCAGAGGTGATGCCTCCTGATTGGAAGATAACGTAATAGCCCCTTCTAGTTGCTGAGCTTTATGAAAGGCCACAAATTTGAACTCCCCTTACAGCTAGCATTCCCTAGGAGTAGGAGGAGAAGGATAAGGATAAGGAGAAAATGGAGGAGGATAAGAGTGAAAGAGGATGAGCAGAAGTGTTGGAGTTATAGCAGCCTAGGTTTTTTGAGTTGTGTTGGGTTACTGATTTTGGAGTACTGATTTTGCTGGGTTCGTTGGTTTATTGGGCTGTCTCGCTGATGGAGTTGGTTTATTGGGCTGTCGGTGGTTTATGTTGGTTGGTGGTTTATATGGTGTAGTTGGTTTAGGTGGTTTTTGGCTGTCGGTGGTCTGGTGGCAGGCTGATTTGGTGTTGTTTGTGGGTTGCTGCTGATGTTGGCTAGGCTGTCGGTGGGTTGGGTTCTGGGTGGTTTGATTCTTGGTTTAGTTTAGGTGGTTTGTGGCTGTCGGTGATCTGGTGGCAAGCTGATTTAGTGTTGTTTGTGGGTTGCTGCTGATGTTGGCTAGGCTGTTGCTGGGTTGGGTTCTGGGTAGTTTGATTCTTGGTTTATCGCTGGTGGTTTGTCGGTGGAACTAGTTGTTTGTGGAAGCTGTGTTGGTGGAGGATGTCTGTGGGCAGTGGGTTTGTCACTGGGTGCTTGCCGGTGGAGACTGGTTTGGTGTTACTTGTTGATGGCCGGGTGGTTTCGTCGTGTTGCTTGTTTGGCGGAGGCTAGGGTTAGACTTAGAGTTAGGGTTGGTGGCTTTGATGTGAGTGAAAGGGATACAAACTAAGTGTAGAGCCCCCATATATATAGCCAATAAAAGTCACAATAAGGATAAAAAGGTAAAAAAAGAAAAAATTCTAATAAACCCTAATAACCAAGGCTTCTATAACTCCAACAAGAAGAAAGAGAATGAGAAGTAAGAGGAAAAACAAATGAAGGAGGAAGAAATGTAGAAGATGAAGGAAAAGGAGAAATAAAAGAGGAGGAAGAAGAGAAAAAAAAGAAGAATGAAGGAGGAGAAGGAGCAGGAGAACGGGGAGAGAAGGAGAAAGAGAGAAATCGGCTGGAAAAAAGGAGGAAAAAAAGGAGGAGGAGGAGGAGGAGGAGACTGAAGAAGAACAAGAACAAGAAGGAGGAGGAGGATGATAAGTGAGAGGAAAAGCCGGGGGAGGAGGAGGAAGAGATGCAGAAAGGAGGAAGGAGGAAGGAGGAAGGAGAAATAGAAGAGGAGGAAGAAGAACGAGGGAGAAAAGGAGGAGAAGAAGGAGAAAGAGAAAAATCGACAGAAAAAATGAGGGAGGTGAGAAAGCGACAAGGAGAGACGAGAAAGAGAAGGATGAGGAAAGGGAGAAGGAGAGGAAAAGCATGTGAAGGAGGAGAGAAGAAAAATCGCTCGAAAGATCAACACCCATCAATTTGCTCAGAGGTGATAGTCCCTTCCAGTTGGCCGCAGATAACTTAATAGCCCCTACTAGTTGCTGACTATATGAAAGGCCACAAATTTGAACTCCCCTTAAAATTAACATTCCTTGGGAGGAGGAGAAGGATAAGGAGGAGAAAAATGAAGAAGAATAGGAACTAGAACAAGGAGGAGGAGACGTAGCAAGAGGAGAAGGAGAAAAAGGAGGATGAGAAGTGAGAGGAAAAGCCGAGGAATGAGGAAGAGATGCAGAAGATGAAGGAGAAAGGAGAAATAAAAGAGGAAAAGATACAAAAGATAGAGGAAGGAGAAATAGAAGAGGAGGAAAAGATGCAGAAGATGAAGGAGAAGGAAAAATAGAAGAGGAGGAAGAATAAAAAGAATGAGAGAGGAGCTAGAGAGCAAAAAGAGAGAGAGATGGAGCAGGAGAGTAAAAAGAGAAAGAGAAGGAAAAAGAGGAAAATCGGTAGGAAAAAGGAGGGAGAAGGAGAAGAATGAAGAAAAAGAAGAAGAAGGAAGAAGAGCAAGAGGAAAAGAGAAGAAATAGAAGGAAGGAGAAGGAGAAAGAAGAGGAGGAGAAGCGGGCGAAGGAGAGCATATAAGTCACTCGAAAGATTAAAATTTATGGTGACTCTAAGGATCATTGGCCACTTGCAAGATAAGGAAACTAAAACAGAATCACAGAGAAAAAAAATAAAGATTCTATAGAACCAAAAATTTATAGTGTGTATAAAGGCATATATAAAAATATGTACTTATATAGAGAGAGAGATTTAGAGAGGGAGAAAAGAAAAATTGTGTTATGGGAGATCACATTAGGAATTGTGTATATTTTGGGTCTGAGACGAACTTACAGACTTGCTCTGATGATTCAAGTATTCAACGAAGACTCATAAGCCCTAAGTGTTGCTCAAAGGTGATGCCTCTTGACAGGAAGATAATGTAATATCCCCTTTCATTGTTGAACTTTATGAAAGGCGACAAATTTAAACCCCTTTTGGAATTAAGTTTCCCCACTCCTCTTGTCCCTCAACACAGGGGCGTGCAGGCCGTTGAGAGGACATGACACCCAAACTAGTTGAATTCTACTGTTGTTTCAACCAATCGAATATTCAAATGTTAACGATTGTTTTTTCTGAAGTCTTGTGTTGGAATGGTAAGAGTGGAAATTGGGAGGAGAGAAGGAGTTGTGTTTACGTTGAAGTGGAGGATAGTCTGTTTGGAAAATTTGTTAGAATCTCCAAGTTGATAACGATGGAAGGAGAAAGGGCTTTATTGTTCATGAAGAGGATGATAGAAAGGACTGGGGAGGATTTGGGAGAATGTTGGATGGATTTTTACATAGTCAAAAAAATGCTCTGTTTTTATAGAATAAAAGTAAGGGAGTAGTGAAAGGAGATGGGCCTGTAGAAAAGGCTTCCAATAAGATGGTGGCTAATGAAAAATTCCAAAAAGAAGAAAACAGATGGAAAAGTGCACTAATATACATTAAAGAAAGTCTTTTTCATCCATGGAGAGAGATTCAAAGAGCTTTGTCAATCGTCTTGAATTTTGATGTGAAGTTGAATGTGTTTCAGACTGATTAGGCAATATTCTTCTGCCAAGATTGAAAACAGGTTGATGAAATTGAAAGTATACTTTGGAGGGATCAATAATGGTGAAGTTGCAAGAATGATGTCCTGATTCCAACAAGTTTCGCAGCAAAGCATCTTTTCTAGGAGGGGGGATTGCTGTGGAGGGGCTACCGTTTCACTTATGGCACCGGGAAATGTATTGGAAAATTGTGTGGTCATCAAAATTGACTGTCAAACAACGAATCGTGAGAATTTTTTTTAGGCGCGTATCCGTTTTCATAAGCCGAAGTGTAGTTTCCTTACAATATCGTTGGCTGTTGAGTTTAATAGAAAAATCTACCAGATTCAAATTAGGGTTTTTTTATGTTTGGGAAAGATGAGCCGTTAAGAAAGGCCGAGTGTGTTTGGGGGTAATGGTACCAAAAATTCTTTGGATGGGGCCCATTATTATTATGGAGACTTAAAGGTGGATGGGCCATCCAGGCTGCATATCAGTGTTCATAAGCCAAAGTCTAGTTTCCTTAGGTTTGAGAAAGATGAACCATGAAGGAAGAAAGGCTGAGAGTTTTTGGGGGTAGTGGTACCAAAAATTCTTTGGATGGGGCCCATTATTATTATGGAGACTTAAAGGTGGGTGGACCATCTAGGCTTGGCCCATTTCTTCCCAAAAGGGAATTGATTTTCGGAGGGCTTTGGGGCCTGTTCGGCCTATGCTTTTACCGTCTTCTTCATCAACCAAGGAGAAGGTATTGTTAGGGCTAATCTGTCTGCAATTATTATGAGGAACAAAGACAAAGACGATAAAAAAGAAGCAGTGAGGAGTGCTCAAAGGAAGGCTTGAAATGGAGAAAGGAGATGATGCAAGGGTTAGATGATTATGCTTTATGAGGGAGTTACGAAAATAATGTTGACGTTGCGGTGGAATGGACTCGAGATGATTTCGATGGAGATACTTAAGAGACAACGAGATTTGAAAATGAATATAGTTTAACTAGCTAAAGCCTGTACCTAAAGGCACTCAATAACATTAAAAAATTGTCAATTAAAAAACCTACCAATTAGAAGATTACTAAATTACATCAAACTTGTAGAACAAAAAAATAGAAATTAAAAAGGAAACGAAGACAAAAAATCCAAACCTACCTACATAGGCGCAAAAAAGTCAACAGTCGTTCGTTTTTACCTGCTTCCAACCATGCTCAACACAAAAGCACAAAAGTTGATTTCTTCGTGGTGAAAGTGAACCAAAGTTGTTACCTTCAATGGCATAGTTAGGCCAAAGCCTCGCAATCATGCCCGTCAAAGACTAACTTGACTATTCCTGTAAGTTAAAGCTGAAAACAAAAACACAATGTACACCAGCTATAATAATTTGATATGTAAGCTAACCATACCTGAAGTGTTGGCAATGAGGAATTTGGAGCTTCAAGTGTTGGTGTAGATAATACGGTTGATGCAGTTGGACTCCTATAAACAATTTAATTTTAAGAGATGCAAGAAATGGTGGTCGCCATGGAGGTGAAGATGGCCCTCTTCCCCCCCCCCCCTAATTGTCCACAAACAGATTTCAATGTGAACAAGCCAAGGTTGTCAAGCAATGACATACAAAAGATGTCCGTTGTTGGGCATACAACGACGACATACTAAAAAAACATGTTGTGATGGTATGCCTTACTCTTATAGTTGGAATTGGTGGTAATTAGTTTCTTGGTTTTGTTTTTGTAGGAATGTTGATCTTTTGATGCAATAAATTAGGATTTTATTTGATCATGATAATATTTTGATTTTTGTATGCTCAACAATTGATAGGAGTAGAGTATTATTTCTCAAGGTATGAATTACTGATTTTTTACCTACTACAAAGAAGATTACTTATTTTCTAAAGTCCTTTTTCGCTATCTCACTGAGGAATTTGGAGCTTCAAGTGTTAGTGTAGATAATACGGTTGATGCAGTTGGACATAGCATTGTCTGCATATTAAAAAATAAAGAAAATCATAAAAGAAATAAAAAAGACAGTAATTAATTCCAAACTACTGCTACTTTTAACAGCAACAAAGAAAAATATCTCAATTATTATAAACAATTTTTTTTTCATAAACATAACATTAGAATAACTGGGTAAAAATTTTAAAGAGCACACGATAGATTGTCAATACAATAGGAAAAGAGAATTATGTGAATAAGAAATACTAGTATATAACTATTACTAAAATAGCCAACAAGATGTGAATGCAATATCAACAATGTAAGAATTATATCGAAATATAGCATAAAATAAACAAAGTAACAATAATCAACTTTTACTTACTAACAATAATCAACTTTTACTTACTTCGATATCAACCAAAATTCTAGCAAACTTGTACTGTAGTAGCATATGACTCTACCCTTTATGTATATATCAAGAAAAAACACAAAAATACAAATATCATTAGTTCTTATATGCAAAACTAGGGTGAGATAGATTATCAATACATTAGGAAAAGTAAAAAAGATATATAAGAAGTACTCTATATCAACACACTAAAAGAGCTAAAAAAATATGAAAGCAAATCCAACAATTTCTTGAGAATTATATGAAAATATAACATACAATATGCAAATAACAATAATAAGCTTTTACTTATTTCGACATCAACCAAAATTCCAACAAGCTGTATTACACCGGCATAGGACTCTACATTTTATGCATATAAAGTCAATACACATAAATATAAAAACAAGCTTGCTATATGCACCGTCATTCGCTCCCATATGCAAAATCAGGAGAGTGATGATATATATTTATCGAGATACCATTCTTATAAATAGCTAAAAATAATAACAATGAGAGATATAGAGAGTAACAACAACTAACAATAACTGCATGAATTCAATAAACAACAACCAATGCCAACAAGTTAGGAAAGAAAGAAAATCATAAAAAAAACAAAAAAGGAAACAAATAATTCTGCACTGCTGCTACTTATAACTGTGACAGAAAAATATTGTAATAAGTTAATATATCAAATTATTGTTTTGCCATGGGCATACCTTTAGAGTAGATGAATAAGAATTTTGAACACCATGAGATATATTGTCACTACAATATCAAAAGAGAAAAAGATAAATAAGAAGCATCGGTATATCAATATACTAAAAGTGCCAACAAGATGTGAATGCAATACCAACAACTTCTAGAGAATTATATTGAAATAAAGCATAAAACAAACAAATAACAATAACCAATTTTTAAGTACCTTGAAATCAACCGAAATTCTTGCAAGTTACATTGCACAGGCATAGGATTCCGCACTTTATGCATATCAAGACAATACATAAAATACATTATTTTTGGTTCCTATATGCAAAATTTGAATTGTCGTTGTGATACATATTTATTGAGATACAATCTTTGTAAAAAACAAAAGAAACTAAGAATGAGATGTGAAAAGTGATGAGATGACTTAAATCAACAATAGCGAATAATAGTTGTATTAAATTTATTAGACAGCGAGCATGCCAACAATTTAGGAAAGAGAAAAAATTATAAAGCAAACATAAAATGTGGACAATCACTTCCACATTGCTACTACGTGTGACAACGATAGAAAAAACTAACACCGAGTCATTATTTCAAAGTACTCTTTTGTCATGGGCATACATAGGTGGATTGAAAGAAGGAAAATGATAGGAATAAGAAGAAAGTGGAGTAGAAGAAGTAGAAGGTAAAGGAGAGGAGATGATAGGAATAAGAAGAAGTGAGTAGAAGAAAGAAGTAGAAGAAAAATGAGTAGAAGTAGGAGGACGAACTTACAATGGGAAATCACATTAGGAGCTGCGTATTTCTTTGGTTTGAGACCGAACTTATAGGCTTGCTCTAACGATTCTACAAAGATTCATAAGCCCAAAATGCCCTAGGACCCGTCAATTTGCTCGGAGGTGATGACTCTTGACTACAAGATAACATAATATTCCCTTCCAGTTGCTGAGCTTTATGAAAGGCCACAAATTTAAACTCCCCTTGAAGTTAAGATGCCCCACTCTTCCTCTTGTCCCTCAACACTGGGGCATGCAAGCCATTGAGAGGACATGACACTCAAACTAGTTGGAGGGTAAATTGCTAAACTGCCAACAACTTACATATGAGCCCTAACATCAAGTGTTATGTTGATGAACATATTATGAAGGAGTTTTTGATAGAACATGAGAGATTTTATGTTGAGTTTGAACGGACTATATCCATCGTGATTCGTAACACAGAATGGAATAGAGTTCGTCTTTTTTGATATTGTTTCAACCAATCGAATATTCAACGGTTAAAGAATGTTTTTCTGAAGTGTTATGCTGCAATGGTTGATGAACGATGGAAGAAGAAAGGACGGAATTATAGGAAGGACTAAGGAGGATTTGGGAGAATGTTGGATGGATTTTTACATAGTCGTAAAAACGCTATGCTTTTACAGAATAAATACACGGGAGTAGTGAAGGAAGATAGAATTGTAGAAAAGGTGCCCAATAAGATGGTAGCTGATGAAAATTTTCTAAAGGAAGAAAAAAGATGGAAAATGAAGTAGTTTGCATTAGAGAAAGTCTTTTTCATCCATGAAGAGAGATTCAGAGGGCTTTGTCAATCATCTTGAATTTTGATGTGAAGCTGATTGTGTTTCAGACCGGGAAGGCAATATTACTCTTCTTCTTCCCCTCCTTTATTCTTATCCTCCTCCTTTTTCTCTTTCTCCTTTTCATTGTCCTCCTTATTCTTCTTCTCCTCCTCCTCCTTATCCTTCTCTTTCTTCCTCTCGCTTTTCCTCCTTCTTTCTTCTGATGTGAAGCTGTGTGAAGCTGAGTGTGTTTCAAACTGGTAAGGCAATATCACTCTTCTCCTCCTTTATTCTTATCCTCCTCCTTTTTCTCCTTCTCCTTTTCATTGTCCTTCTTCTTCTCCTTCTCTTTCTCTTTCCTCTTTCTTCCTCTTGCTTTTCCTCCTTCCTTCTTCCTCACGACTTTCCTCGTCTTTCTCCTCTTCCTCCTCCTCTTTCTCTTTCCCTTTCCCTTTCCCTACTCCATCTTCTTCTTCATCCTCCTACTCTTTTTTCTTCTACTCTTTCTTCTTATTCCTCTCTTCTTCTACTCTACTTTCTTCTTATTCCTATTATTTTCCTTCTTTTTATCCACTTATGTATGCCCATGACAAAAGAGTACTTTGAAATAATGACTCGGTGTTAGATTTTTCTATCGTTGTCACACGTAGTAGCAATGTGGAAGTGATTGTCCACATTTTCTGTTTGCTTTATAATTTTTTTTCTTTCCTAAATTGTTGGCATGCTCGCTGTCTAATAAATTTAATACAACTATTATTCGCTATTGTTGATTTAAGTCATCTCATCACTTTTCACATCTCATTCTTAGTTTCTTTTGTTTTTTACAAAGATTGTATCTCGATAAATATGTATCACAACGACAATTCAAATTTTGCATATAGGAACCAAAAATAATGTATTTTATGTATTGTCTTGATATGCATAAAGTGCGGAATCCTATGCCTGTGCAATGTAACTTGCAAGAATTTCGGTTGATTTCAAGGTACTTAAAAATTGGTTATTGTTATTTGTTTGTTTTATGCTTTATTTCAATATAATTCTCTAGAAGTTGTTGGTATTGCATTCACATCTTGTTGGCACTTTTAGTATATTGATATACCGATGCTTCTTATTTATCTTTTTCTCTTTTGATATTGTAGTGACAATATATCTCATGGTGTTCAAAATTCTTATTCATCTACTCTAAAGGTATGCCCATGGCAAAACAATAATTTGATATATTAACTTATTACAATATTTTTCTGTCACAGTTATAAGTAGCAGCAGTGCAGAATTATTTGTTTCCTTTTTTGTTTTTTTTATGATTTTCTTTCTTTCCTAACTTGTTGGCATTGGTTGTTGTTTATTGAATTCATGCAGTTATTGTCAGTTGTTGTTACTCTCTATATCTCTCATTGTTATTATTTTTAGCTATTTATAAGAATGGTATCTCGATAAATATATATCATCACTCTCCTGATTTTGCATATGGGAGCGAATGACGGTGCATATAGCAAGCTTGTTTTTATATTTATGTGTATTGACTTTATATGCATAAAATGTAGAGTCCTATGCCGGTGTAATACAGCTTGTTGGAATTTTGGTTGATGTCGAAATAAGTAAAAGCTTATTATTGTTATTTGCATATTGTATGTTATATTTCCATATAATTCTCAAGAAATTGTTGGATTTGCTTTCATATTTTTTTAGCTCTTTTAGTGTGTTGATATAGAGTACTTCTTATATATCTTTTTTACTTTTCCTAATGTATTGATAATCTATCTCACCCTAGTTTTGCATATAAGAACTAATGATATTTGTATTTTTGTGTTTTTTCTTGATATATACATAAAGGGTAGAGTCATATGCTACTACAGTACAAGTTTGCTAGAATTTTGGTTGATATCGAAGTAAGTAAAAGTTGATTATTGTTAGTAAGTAAAAGTTGATTATTGTTACTTTGTTTATTTTATGCTATATTTCGATATAATTCTTACATTGTTGATATTGCATTCACATCTTGTTGGCTATTTTAGTAATAGTTATATACTAGTATTTCTTATTCACATAATTCTCTTTTCCTATTGTAATGACAATCTATCGCATGCTCTTTAAAATTTTTACCTAGTTATTCTAATGTTATGTTTATGAAAAAAAAATTATTTATAATAATTGAGATATTTTTCTTTGTTGCTGTTAAAAGTAGCAGTAGTTTGGCATTAATTACTGTCTTTTTTATTTCTTTTATGATTTTCTTTATTTTTTAATATGCATTTCTTTTATTGCAAATATATTTATAATGCAATGTTAGTTCATTTATATTGGTTGTTCTTATACCTGTTGTACACAGGTAGTCTATTAAAATATACACAATTTCTTAAATGCAAGATTTCTTATAGCTTGGCAATGTTATGTCCAACTTCATCAACCATGTCATCAACCATATTATCTACACTAACACTTGAAGCTCCAAATTCCTCGATGAGATAGCGAAAAAGGACATTAGAAAATAAGTAATCTTCTTTGTAGTAGGTAAAAAATCAGTAATTCATACCTTGAAAAATAATACCCTTCTCCTATCAATTGTTGAGCATACAAAAATCAAAATATTATCATGATCAAATAAAATCCTAATTTATAGCATCAAAAGATCAACATTCCTACAAAAACAAAACCAAGAAACTAAATACCACTAATTCCAACTATAAGAGTAAGGCGTACCATCAAAACATGTTTTTTCAGTATGTCGTCGTCGTATGACCATCAACGGGCATCTTTTGTATGTCATTGCTTGACAACCTTGGCGTGTTCACATTGAAAGCTGTCTGTTGACAATGAGAGGAGAAGGCCATCTTCACCTCCACGGCGACCACTATTTCAACCATTTCTTAAGTCTCTTAAAATTAAAATTGTTTAAAAGAGTCCTGCAACCACAATATTTAAAAATAAAAGGGCCATGATGAAATTTCTTATACAATTTAATTCCTAACAAAAAGCAAATTGTAGAATAAACTAATTTATTGACCCCAAATTGTGTACTGTATTGAGTGATTAAAGGTTCAAAAAGTTCCAAATATATGTGGCAACTGGCAACTACTAAAGAAAATAAAACAACCATAAAACAAATAAGTTGTCATATAGGGAAGAATCAATCAAATTAATATGACCTAAGACCCAAACCCAAACCAAAGCATAGACCCACAATTTGAATAAGTAAAACTCATACCCTCCACTTTCAGAAAAACCCAAGGAATTAAGGATATTACTCTGACCCTAAAATAAAACTTAATCAAAAGAGTTTGAGCAAATTACCTCCATCAATGCGATTTCTCTCTGACTTCAAGCCACTGCCATACTCAAACCCACTGATTCTGATTCTGCTGCTCGTGAGGATGGGTCCCCTCTTCTTCTTTTTGCTTTCTTATGTCTCCCTATTGCTATTCAGTTGAGATTTGATGCGGTGGGTTGGGATTTTTGGATTGGCGGTGGCAATGGGATTTTGATTTTTGGGAAGAGAGAGATGGAGCGTGTGAAGAGTCTGTTTAGGAAAGATAAGCTATATGGGGGCGCGGGGGCGCGAGAGAGGAGGGCGACAAGTAACGGTCAGAAGGGAACAAATAAAAATGGAAAAATTTCAACCATACCCCTCTAATTTACCATATCTTTAAGGACACTCCCTCTAATTTCTGAATCTTCAATGACATCCCTTCTAATTTAATTTAAACATCACTAACACCCCTACCATTAAACTACCATTTCTAACAAAAAAATTCATCTAAAATACCAAAAATGCCCCTACATAACCTCAAGTAAATTTTCTACATAAAATTTTATTAAAATTCGAACTGTTAAAATTTTAAAAAAAAATCGTAAATAACAATTTTAGTAAATAATTTGTTAGTAAATACTAATTTGATTTACTAAAATTTTTAAAAAAAATCGAGCCTATTAAAATTTATTTTTTACTTATTAAAATTTGAGCCTATTTGAACTCTATCCGAATTGTTAGCGTCGATTAAAATTCTCTTTCGAGTCTATTAAAATTTATATTTTTTTACTTATTAAAATTCGTGTCAATTAAAATTTGATTTATTAAAATTTAATTCAATTAAAATTCAATGCAAATTGATTAAAATTTGATTTGAGTAGATTAAAAATAATTTTTAATTAGCTCAAAAATTTTAAATAGCCCAAATTTTAATACGTAAAAAAAATATAATTTTTAATTGGCACAAATTTTAATATGTAAAAAAATAAATTTTAATTAGCATGAATCGTATTTAATTACATAAAAAAAATTAGAAAACAGAGGGAGTCTTATTGAAAATATACTTATCTAGAGGGGTTTCATTGAAGATATGTTTATCTAGAGGGGGTATGGATAAATTTGTTCTCAAATATATCATGGGCAATTTAGTAAAATTGTATTTTACTTAATATTTTTAATCTGACAGGGGGAGTCATTGAAGATTCAAAAACTAGAGGAGGTGTCCTTGAAGATATGACAAACTAAAGGGGATGTGGTTGAAATTTTCCCAATAAAAATTTATCCCCGAATTTTAAACTATCTCAATTTAGTCTCCAATCTATTAATTTTATTTCAGTAGAACTAATAGTTTATTTCCACCATTAGATTTAATGCTAAAATGAATCAAATTGAGTTAGTCTCTAGTAAATTTAATGATAAAAAATTAACAAAAAAATCTTAATTAAAATGGAATTGATAATTGTGAGTCTAAACCATAATAATTAAAAATTTAAAGACCAAATTAAAATCAAAAATAAAATTCAAAAACCAACGAAAATTCTAGGATTTTCGTTACCTTTCCATAATAAATCTATGTCCTAAAACATATGCTAACTCTAATTAGTGACGAAATCAATAAATTATTGTAGGGTAGGGCACATTATTGAGTTATAATTTTTTCTCAATTGACTACAGAAGACTATAAATTCATATTTATTAAAATTACATGTAATACTTAAAAGCTCACTAAACATAAAAAAGTTAAAAATGGATATACATAGTGTGTCTAAATTTATCAATATCACAAGAACACACTAAATAATATAAGGGCCATAATTAAATATGTTTAACTTTTATTTTAAAAAATCAAATTTAATGTAAAGAAAAAATAAAGAAAAATTATTAATAAATATTATTTTTCCTCACAAACATCAATTGAGTTCTATTATTTTTATTTTATATCAATGACGTCTTATTTTTAATAATTTATTTTAATAAAATCTTAAATTTCATAAATACTATATTTTATTATAATTTTATCTTTCTATTTAACAACCAGTGACACCTTAAGGTTTCAAATAAAAAAAATTAATCTCGACTTATATCTTTAAAGATTGCTCGAATCTTAGTTTACATCCTCAAAATTTACAAATATTAATTTATATACTAAAAGATATAAATTTATTTCAATGTGTATCTAGAACTAACTGTTATCCATTTACCGTTAAAAATATTTGGATTAATTATAAATTGTACCTTCAAAGTTTAAATATTTTCACATTTATGACTTAAAAAAATACATCCATTAATGCTCGTTAAATAACTCTCAATTGTGTTATGTCATGTCTAACATTAAACAAAAAATAACTATTTAATGGGTATTGTAGGTAAAAAATAGGTATTTTAATTTTTTTTTAAATAGTATTATATGAATTTTCGCAAATGTGAACTAATATGACACAATGCAATTGACTCGGCAAAAAAATATTTTTAAATGTGATAAAAATATTGTTTTATTAACTCGAATACGATACCAAAATAATAAGATATGACACAAAATGATACGACACAAAAATAATACAATATAACAAAATTAAGAGGTATTTAATGATGATTAATAGATGAAATTACTTTTGGACCATAAATATAAAATATTTAAGTTTGAAGGTGCAATTTACTATTAACCTAAACTTTTTTAACAACAAAATGACCGATAGTTAATTCTGGTGCACATTTAGGTATAAATTAATATTTTTAAAATTTGAAAGTATAAATTAAGATTTGAATCATTTTTTGAGGTGCAATTTGAGATTAGCCCAAATAAAAATCTTTAGTCGGTAAATCGGAGAATAAGCAGCTGTTATGAACTCGCGCATGTGCGGTCGCCAGGAAGTAACCGATTTTTAACTACAAATGCCAAAAGAACTCAAAAAGTCCCATAAAAGTTCATCTCTTCTCACTCTTTCTCTCTCTCTGCAAAATTATGTTTCATGTGTGATCTGTCTGTGAAGAATTTAGGATGGAGAAGTTACCAGCGGATCTTTGTCTGAAAATTTTCCATTTGTTGGATCACCAGAATCTTGTAGCTGTTCAACAAGGTCAGTAGTATCATTATTCATAGAACACCATCCAATTATATATATTCTCAATGTTAGATTTGAGAATTTTGTATTTTGTATGGTGAGATATTCAATTCATTATAAGATCCGAACTGGGTTTGTTGAATTCTCCTTCAATTATGCAACTTTGCTTGTAATGGTTATGTGTTCATTCATTTTGATTGTGGTACTGATACATGATTAGTGAAATTGCCTTTTTGTATGGGGTGTTGTGTTGTAAATTATTTTGTAAGATGTTTTTTTTTTGTTGATTCCTTTATAAACTTGACTAAATCTCAATTCTGGATTAACACAAAAATGAGGAAAATTAAATTCTGCATGAAATCGAAACAAAATCTAACCTCTTAGCTTATAGCATCTCTAAGATTGACTTAAATTTTTACTCAATTAACATTTGAGTAAAATATTTGATTTGGTACAAAGGGGTCTAAAGGACAAATTCAAATTTCAAGGAGGGTAAACTCAAATTTAAATGATGGTGAAATATGATCATTGGATCTTGGAAGGAGAATGAAATCTGGCCATTTGTGATTTGGGTCTCCCTTAATTTGAGTAAATATTTGATTCTCGCTTAATTTTATATGAGTTTGAGTATAAAATTGGAGAATGTTTTTGGGGATTTTTTTTACCCAAATTTAAATTTGGGTTTAAAAAAGGTAAGAGCTTGAGATGCTAGATCAATGTGTTGTGGCCCAAATTGATATCATCACAATTATATGAATTTGGCCGAGTTGTAAAACTGGTTGATATCACGTCTTTTCTCCATTATCTTCAAGAAAAATATTTGGAGATCAGGATTGGGTGTGTTTATTGACCTTCTTTCTGAATTTGTTACGACGAGACGTCCATAAATTTTGCTAGATTTTAAAAAGATTGAGCTGTTATGTGGCACAACCCAAACTGTTTTAATCTGTTGGTCTTAGATTCTGCCTATTTTTAAACCAAGATTTCTCATTAATGCTGGTCATTTGTTTTGTTCCAATGAGAAATTGAGATGAATATTGCTTGTATCTTCATTACAACAGTGTCAACATTCTACTAAACCATGTTATGTAAGGCCTTTGGTAAACGAACTCTTTTGACAAAATTCGTTGTTTGTGTATTGATTGCGTTTTGATGGTGGATATGGAATGAGTGACCATGCTGGTGTATGATTGGAGAAGGGAGTATGGAAGAAAGAGGAAGGGGCTGAAGTTTGACGACATGAGAATAAAAGTTAATATTAGCTTTTGTGTGGCAATGGTCATATCGCCACATCAGTTTGTAAGCAAAGGTTGTGTTTTTAGGTTTTGTACAGAGCATTGTCATTATTTTAGTTAGTTTATGTACTAGTTGTATTCAGTTGTCCATATTTTTGTTTATTTGCTTGCGTTTTTCAAGGTCGTGTGTGTGTTGGAAACCCTAGGCTAGCACTTGTCCAAGTAGATCAAATCTGAAATCTTTTTGAAATCTCATTAGCTTTCTTCAAGAGGGGTTGGTTTCTTCTTTGATAGTTAACTCCCTAGTAGAGCACAAGCAGCAGATAATTATCTAAGGTTTTTCCTCAATATATCTTGTTTTGGCCAATTATGAAAAAATAGGTTCATACTGCTATTTCAAAATGTATCAATGTCATTTCTCCAACTATTTTGACCTTCAAGCTCTTGAATCTAAATCTGATTGCACATTTGTATTGGCTCCTTCCCCTAGTTTCTCTTATAATGTTTATTCTCCAAAAGCATGTGTCGGTTTAAATTATACTCTTTAACTTAATGGATCCACATCTTTCCCCTTTTGCTTACCTTTGTGCATTATTGCCTTAATGATGAACATGTCAGTTGTGCTGTTTGTCAAAGTGTGCAGGAAGTGGAAAATCTTGGCCTCTGACAGCAATTTATGGTTTAACTTATTTGAAGAAAGATGGGGCATAGATCGTGCCACATTTTATGCCCCCATAGATTCGAAGTCATGGAAAGAAGTGTATGCAGTACAAGATCGTTGTGATCGAATTGGATTGTAAGTGAATCCATTTGCAGCTATTTTTCATTTCCAAGTTTTGCATCTTTTTATGGTCCAATGAAACAGAGAAGACAATTGGGAATAAACCTTTTCCCTCCCACTAACCCGACCTACCCCATGGCCCTTGCTGGGGCTCAAACGTTGAATCTTTCAGGCTTATACCATGCTTAGTAGGAGGAGAAGTTTTTTTTTTTTGTCACTTAGAAATTGTGTTCTCAATAGAAATCATTTGTCCAATAAAAAGAACTAGCCTTGTGACTCCAGGGGGCTGAAGATAGTAAGGGAAGGAAATGAGTACTACCTTGTCCATCAAGGTGAAATTTAACGATATTTGGGTTCAAGAAGACAGCTAGAGAAAGGAAATAGTAGCAGTTTAGTTAGCTCGGGAAAAGGCCTTGCAGGACCTTTGGAAGAAGAGGAACCTTGCATGGGGATTCTGGACCGAATCCTTTTCTTCACTGGGGACTTGGAAGCTGCTTCGGTATGCGCCAAGCGAAGCCGGGTGTTGTAAATTGTTCTCAGTGAGATGCTGAGAGTGTAATCTGATTCTTTTGTCAATATGTAAGCTGTAATGTGGTATATATATGACTAGTGCTGAGATATTTATTCGGGTTGAAGCCTGTTATTGTTCTTGTTATTTTTTTTTTGAAATTCATTTATCTACTTTGTAACAAAATCAACTTGAAATATATTATTTAGAGAGGTCGTATCCAACATACAAAGTTTCCATTATTATAAAAAGATATGTGCGACCCAATAAACCAGCTAGGGGCAGTGCTCCCAAAGACACGTTTTTTTTAGTTTAATAGTCAGGTGTGTTTATTCAAAAACAAGTCATCCATTCCAGGAGTAAGAGAGGGATAAATTTTTCATAGTTTGACTCTAAGAGATTGTCAAAATTTGAACTCAAAACATCTAAGTTTATAGTTTGTCTCTGTTAAAGAATTCATGATAAATTTTAAAACCTCATCCTACTTTGTAAATATTTTCCAATTGAACACAAGCCAAGAATAGCAAGCAGGTGCATTTCAAACTAATTTCTGGTAAAAATTAATGAACAATATGGTGTTATAAAGGATCATTTACACCGTTCCGTTTCAAATTGTCATGAGCAAAACTGGCATCTTAATAGATGCTTAAACATGAGAACTATATTAGAACAAGAAATAATTTGAATTATACATAACAAAATATAGAATATCCCAACAGTAAGAGATGCAGACGCCGAACTGAGACTAATGTGACTCGGTTCGCTTTAAGGCACGGTCCCGTACCTCTCCTTTCCTTGCCTGCAGACCACTAATTGTAGTTTAAATAAAATGTGACCATCACCATTTGAATAGAACGTAGCATCAAGTAAGCCAAATCTTGTGACAGTTTGTGGAATGAATTAGGCGGTGTTTTTCAATTTTGGAATCAAGCATCGTTCAATGGCTCAGCCTCGTTGTCCTTTTCCTTTAATGCTGTCCAATCTTCTGTCTCTGTAGTGAAAACACATGTTGCAATATTTAGCACCTAGAAAAGCTTCATGCATGGACTAATAATACACTATATTTACTAGTCATTTTATTTCTGCTACAAAATTGGTACTACATAAGCATGAAACAAAAATAGTACAATAATGAATCATGATTTGAAAACTCAAGAGTTCTAGTGCAGAACTACTAACTTGACTTCTCTGCTATCATCAATAGCCGCCTCTGCAAGATAGATGCAACAAAGAGGAAAATCGAGCACATCCCGAACATTACAGTGATAGGGAACGCATTAACCTTCATATACATACAGAAAATTAGTAACATAAAAAGGACCTGATGGTGCATGATAAAAAGTAAAAGCAAAAGAAGGCATTGTGTGCAGTATAGAGAAGGAGGAGGGTCAATATTCTCTAATACAGGCCAAAAATTTTTTTGCCACAGTAACTATGTTCCAGCCAAAGAAAGCAAAATTTACAGCACAATTCTATTTCTATGAGCAGAGTGCAGTCTTAAGGTGGAGCAACAAAGGATAGAAAGTCCAAAGACATACATTGTAAAGAACGATGCAAACAAAGATGTTGAGAGGAATGCGGAAAAAGTTCATAATGGTGCTCCTCGTCCTCGCCTCCTCAGGAATGTATTGCGACCTCATCTTCATAATGGAAGGCCAGAATATACCCACACAAGCCTCAAAGGTACAGAAGCCAATAAGCTGGATACAACCTGCAAATGAGATGCTTCCACCTTCCACCTTAGAAGGAGCTACCAAAAACTGTTCCAAATAAGCAAATTAGAGATGGCCATAACCAGAGAATTTAAGAGAGAAAAAAAGGAAACATGCAACCTACTACATACAGTAGTCACAATAGGAAGCCGAAGAGAGGCAGCAGAAACCACAAAAACAATCTGCATATAGCTCTCAACTCTTAATGATGTGCGGGCCATCAAGCGAGACACAATAGTGCTTCCCAGGATTGAAGCCAGCATAAAAGTTGCAAATATAAAACCGTGGGGAATGTCCTCCTCATTTGGGCTCAAAGCAGGTGTCCAGAGGAACACAAAGGTGTACATTGACCCTTCAAAGAGGGATTGTATTGCACCAAACAATGCAATCTTCTCATCTGATCTACATAAACCATACTACAGGGTCAACAAGGAATACGAACAGGAATAAAAAAATGGACACTTAGCAAAATATATAGATTGACAATGAGAAAGCAGCCAAAAACCATTTAGGCACAAAAAAATCTGACCACCATTTAAAAAGAACACCAGTGAAAACCCAAGAAGAACGTCGCATCCTGGAGTGGTGATATAAGATATAGGTAGCCTGTTCTTTATTTCTGTCTTTCAAAATTAAAACTGAAGCCAATCACTGGGAAGAATCATTGAATGGTAAGTCCTTAATCACTGCTTTTATACTGTATGCAGTACCCAAGGGCTACTCCAGGAGTATTTTATGGGCTGTGAAAGTATTTGAGATCTTAAATAGGTCTCTACCTGAAGCAATGGCCACAGCAGCACCGTTGAACTGGGTAAGCAAGTCCTTGTTCTCTGAAGGGTCACCATAGTTCTCACCCCACGATGATGGTATAACTGCCATGCCAATGGCAAGAAAGCATGCAGTGGCGTCAAAGGGGGACACAGGCCCAAGACTCATGGTATCAACTAGCAGATTTCTGAACAACCCGGACACAATAGCAACGAGACCATTGCTGAGAAATATTGGGAGAAAGTTATTGAGAGCCATTGTTGATCAAATCCTCTCTGCAGAAATAGGCAGAAAACAGGGTCAATGACAATGAAAATGAGGTAACTTCTATGGACAAACTACAAACTAGTTGTTGCCTAGAGTTGGCTTACACTTACACATCCAAAAACGGATGACAAAGAAAGAACCACAGCTTGACGGTTCAAGTCCTTCATCGCCAGGTCAGCAAGTATCAATGGAAGGCAGCAGAAAAGAACAAGAAAAACAAAATGACAATATGACGAAAGGGAAAAGTTTGATGACAAGTGGGGATCCCTAGACACAATCTTTTGAGCATCCTATCCAAAATAGGAGCAAAATAAACAAGGGCGGAACGATCAAACAATTCCAGTTCTGGATTTCTGTAGCCAGTGTTTCTGGCAACTAGGGCGCAATTGAAAATTATTAGAGTCAAAATTATGGATATAGATCCAGTTTCACTAAGTAGTTTTCTTTTCTTATTTCTTGGAAGAATTTATGTGACTACTATAATCTGGTTACAAGAAAGAGAGCCCAATGAATCAGCAGACATCAGGACAACAAGATTAATCTAAAGAGTTTGCAAGATACAAGAAATTTAAGCAAAACTCTGGAAGCATTATGATGATGAAAAAATTGCTTACCAATGCCATCCGTCATCAAAGTTCTAGAAAAGGCTCCAACAAGAAATAGGCTTTTAGAAAGAAAGTTCCCCCATTGTGCAAAAAAACTACAGATTATGTTCACACCTAGGGAATCCAATTCTCAGATGCAATCATGCTCACACAAAATACCACAGTTACGCATCAGGATCAATAATACTGTTCATCAAAATTCAAGTATGAACTGTAATCAATTCAATATGGATTCCTCTGTCACCAGTCACTAATACAAGTAAGAGCCTTTTACCTTGTTGTGTTCAGCCACAAGCCATGATTCAAAAGCTGAAAATAGGAGAGAAGTGGCAATACCACCCAAAATACGACCCAACATCAAAACTTTGTACTGATGAGAATGCTTGGTAATACAGGTTAATATGTAAGTAATGCAATAAGTCACGCATGCTCGTTTCCGACCCCTGAATTTAAGTTATGAACCATCAGAAAAACATGTGAATAAGCTATTTCGTCACAAAACAACGTGGGTACCTAAATCAGAAAAGAAAATCTCACCATTTGTCAGCTAGAGATCCAAAAATGGTGCCAAACAACATTGAAGATCCAAATCCTTCGATAAAGAGCTGCCCAATTTCTCCTTTCCCATAGCCATACGTCATTCAATTGTTAAGACAACTTTCACTGTAGACAAAGGCTAGTATGGCTACCATGGTTTGCTCTTGAGAACAGCTACACCATGTGTACTGATGCATGTAAACACAAGCACTACGATACTTAAAGATGGTCAATATCACATGTTATGCCTAACAGGAGACAAAGTATCCTATTGGAAGCATGCATCTGTCTTTGGTTTTTCAGTATTCCAGAACTTACTTTTTAAATTGTTGAACTCGACTGGTTTTTGCCTCTCCGCGGTCGGTGCAACCTAAAGGTGGTCGCCAAAAACAAGTAGATCATGGGGTGGCATTCGGTCTCCTCATCATCCAAAAGCTTGCAAATGTCTTCGCGCTCTCACCAAGAAAAGGCTATTACATCACCTAGAGGATGGTCGTTGAATCATCACCACAGTGGTTGGTTGGCCCACGGCTCAGCCTCTCTCAAGCGACTATTCATGTGGGTATCCTATCAAGCACCAACAGTGCCCATTGTTGAATGCCTCAATCGGCTGCCGCAACTGCAAGGTACACTTAATTCTTACGAGGGTGGGTAAATCCCTACGCGAATGGCATTATCGAAGAAGTGGCTGTCATTGTCGCCTCCATACCCCCTCAACAGCAAATCTACACAACGGTCATACTCTCACATGTCAACTGCTGGTCGTGACCAGTTAAACTCATGAAGGGTCTAGTTTTTGCTCAAGAATCCACAATGCCCCTCAGTATTAAACTCTCCACTGTACAATAGTGAATTGCATATTATCGAGGAAGTGGCTGTCACCACCACTTATCATCCCCAAAACAAAGCTCTATGATGATCTCTTTGGGCAAAGAAAACTATCACCATATCCTTGCTTAAAACAAATCAAGTTTCTCACTGCTGCCAACTAACTGCTTTCTCTGTCACACCCCAACTCCAAGGGCATGACCAGCCGTGAATCATAGATTCATAACCTGTGGAACACATAAGCCTAACAATAAACTAATAATATAGTAGTGGAAAATAACATTAACACTAAATTGATCTCATGTCAATATGTTAAAGTCAACATACCTAAACCTGTTTACCCCAATTATCCAAATACAAGTAAAGAGGGCTATACGATATATGCTACGGAGGTCACAACACTATTAGTCCCCAATCAATTCCCTGAGTCCGCTATTGACACTCCAATCGTTTACCTAAAAAAATATTATTTTGAAAACATGAGCTAAAAAGCCCAGTGAATGGAAAGACATGCATATTCAAAGTGGCTGAAAAATATATTTGACATACGACATGTAAATCAAAGGTTTGGAAAAATAACTTCATCAAGATAATCAATTTCTCAAGAATAACACAATCGGATTCCAATAAGAAATCATACCACAATGGTGAATCATATCATAATGGTAGAGACTGTACGATATCCAATAATCGATAGGAACCAAATACCAAATACAATAACTGATAACGAGAAAATATGTATGGCATACGATAGATAATCATAAACAAAGCCAGTAAAAAGGTTGTGACCGTAACAAATTATATCATCATCTCATACTGGTAAGGACTTGTACAATATCTGAAAACCATACCAAATGCCAGAAGATCTCAAGGTTGGAACCAACACCATACTTAGGGTCACCATAGGTTGCCACCCCAGAACTGTTCCCTAAGACAATCCGATAAAAGTCACCAGGACGCACCAAAAACTGTTCCTTCAACCGTTGAGTAGTAGGGTCACCTCAGCCTCCCCCGGGTCTATTCCCTAGTGGCTAGGGTCACCCGCATACAGAAAAATAATTTTTCTGGACTTTTAGTACCAAATGCCAGAATATATCTCAGGTTGAATCCAACATCGTACTTAGGGTCACCACGAGTTGTCGCCCGGGAACTGTTCCCTAAGGCGATCCGGTGAAGGTCACCAGGACGCACCAGGCACTGTTCCTTCAACTGTTGAGCACTAGAGTCACCTCAGCCTCCCCGGGTCTGTTACCTAGTGGTCAGAGTCACCCGCACACAGAGGAATAATTTTCCTGAACTTTCAATCATGATCTCATTCACTATCACAAAGTCTCACCATATAAACAAGTGATTGAGTCACAATATTTCACAAAAGAATTCATCAAAATAAGGAGAATTGCATGCCACAAGTATTTAGGCACTTAGTAAAACATTTTATAAAGATAGTAATGAACAAGCATTATGTATTATTTTTAAAATGTTTAGGGATACGAAAAAAAATACGTAGTATGTCAATCCACTCACCTCAAGTCCAGATGATATGCTTCTTGAGTGTTGCTTGTTACCCGAAGTAGAGTGAGACATTATTGATGCCTTTTCCCTTTTTCTCACAATTTCCTTTGATAAAGTGCTCTTCCTTCCTTCTTCTCTCTTTTACTCTCTATTCTTTCTTGAAAGTATAACACTACTTGTGCACTTGTATCTTAATCCAATTTTCAAATGCCCTATTTATAGGCATCCTAGGATTATTCTAGAAAATATTGACATGTGACATTCTTATGGGAGATTCCCTAGAATATTCTACTATCTCCTAGATCCTTCTAAGTTTTAAGCTTATTTTGCACATGACAATTCCACTTTCCACAAGTATCTAGATTCATCTATAATATTCTAAGTTTTCTTCAACTTTCTAAGTCCTTCTGGAACATTCTAAATCCATCTAGAACCTTCTAAAATATTCTAAACTTCTCTAGATTGTTCTAGATTATTCTAGGTTATTCTTGAACTTTCTAAAATCTTCTAGATTATTCTAAATTTTTCTAGAAACTTCTCAAATATTCTAGATTATTCTAGACTATTCTAAATTCTTCTTTAAAATTTTTCTTATTCCTTATAAGATAATATTTCTAACTAGTTCCTTACCAAATTGGAACGGGATATTACATTCTCGGTCTAGCACTCTGGTGCCATATGCTCGGCACTAAGATGGTAAGACTCTCACCAAGATTTGTAGGCCTATCAATCCCAAGGTGCTCAATCCATCTGTCAAAGGCCAATGGGTGATCGGTTTATCACCAAAGATTGGCTCCACTTGTAGCAATTCCCAGACCCCTCAAGAACCCTTCAATGACGAGCACCATCAAAGGCCATTCTGTTGAGACATGGAATTCCACTTCGGCGACTATACGACTCAAATAGTGCAAATTCACACCAATCACTTAGATCATTTTATATTCACTCGGACACTATCCTTTGGGAAGTATTTTGAAATGCGGCATCTTCCTAGCAATCACCAAATAAACATGCTCGGCATCAGTTCGAACTGGTCAGCACCATCAATATGAAGATCGGCACAATCCTATACTACTGTTATGTCGACCCAGGCTAACCGACGCAAGCCCCTAGGATTTTGCATACTAGACGTGGTGGTCGATCTCACCTAGGGACCACCGTTTAGTGGTCAACGTATCCTAGCATGGCCTCTCAACGGTAAGTAGCTCTCCATTTTCTCCATAAAAATGGTTGAAGACCCAAAGTTTGAGAGGCCCGGTATGAGAACTCTCAACTCCATACCTCACACACACATTCTTACCATTTTCCTAGTTTTGTACACTTGTCTATTCGGTTATTGATCACAATACTGACTTAGGTATCGGAGGGTCCCTCTAACCTCATGTTGGCTTTGTAGCTCATGGACCGGATGATATTCCAAAACTAGCGACACACCTCAATAAATTTCAGTGATTGTGCGAATTTTTTGTTCGTATAATAATCAGGCAACTGAAAATTTTTGACAAACGGGAGAAATTTTGTAATCATGGAAAGCCAGTCCTCGGACAACGTCCCTTCTCCCTTTGGGTGTAAGTCTTAACACTGCGTCCAAACCTGACCCAGCATAACACGAAGCTAGGACATTGGGATCAGATATGATGATACTAGGGTGGTAAATCCGGAAGCCTATAACTAGCTTGAATCTTTGTGGACTTGGCAAACTCAACCTCCCTATACGATTGACAACGTTTTATTTACAAGGTCGCAAAATGAACCAGTTAAAAATCTTCATAAATAAATCTATTTCATTTGACAATAAAAGCTGTAATACTTACTTTTAGTTTTAATGTTGGCAATTTGAAAAAAAAGGTTACCGATATCAATTGCCGGCAAATACAATGTCTATTTCCTCTGATTGGGGTGTGAAGCCACTGAAAGTTTTTATTAACGTATAGCATAAAACAGAAAAGTAACAAACTACCTTTTACTACCTTGATATCAATTGAAATTCATGAGATATCATTATAAGTTTCACCAATATAACACCAAAGTTTTCATTTGATATTTTCAATTTATCATTCCTTTGCTTTAGTAGAAAGAGAAGGAGAACGAGCTAGAGAAAGAGAAGAAGTAGATGGACAAGGAAAAGAAGAAGAAGGAACAGAAAGGAGAAGGAGCGGATAAGGAGAAAAAATGAGAAGGAGAAAGAAGAAGAAAGAGGAGGAGAGAAGTCAAGAAGAAAACAAAAGGCAGAAGTAAAAGAAAGAGGAGAAGGAGTAGGAGAGAAGAAGATAGGGAAAAGGAGCAGGAAAAGTGACCCGAAGGAGAGAGGAGAAAGAGAAGGATGAGGAGAATGAATAAGGAGCAAGAGGAGAGGGAGAAGGAGAGAAGAGAAGTCACTCGAAGTTTAAAATTTATGGTGACTCTAAGGAACATCAGGGACTCGCGAGGAACAAAAACTAAAAAAGAATCACATAGAAAAAGAGCATTGATTCCATATATACCTACATAGAGAGAGATTTAGAGAGAAGGAGAAAGGAAAAATGGTGCAATGGGAGTTCACATTAGGAACTGCATATTTTTTGGGTCTGAGATGAATGTATAGGCTTGCTATGACAATTCAACGAAAACTCATAAGCCCTAAGTGCCCTAAGACCCGTCAATTTGCTCGGAGGTGATGGTTCTTGACTAGAAGATAACGTAATATCCCTTACCAGCTGCTAAGCTTCATGAAAGGCCACACCCTTGAAGCAAAGATTTCTCGAGAGAAGAAAAAAATGTAACACCCCGGTTACCGGATACGTTAATTGATTCATGATATATCTCTCCTGCAATAACTTCAAGGGGATCTACCACACCCTTGTGCTTTTGCAATAACATAATATTTAACAATTTAAGTTAAATTTCTACTTCAGGATTAGCATATATCACCTAGTGCTACATAACTCGGCATAATAATGGTCCAAAAGGGAACTAGACTTAAACGCCTGTATGATTTCAACATACTGCAATTTTTTCAAGGACTGCGAATAACAGAAATAGTACCCTTCCAATTACAATAATTTTGTCACAAGCTTACTTACATTGCAATGCAGTTACAAAAAATAAAAAAATGGTCGTACTTGTTTTTAAGCGGAAGTGAACATTCAACAGGAAGTCCAAAAACGGATCCTCTTTTTCCTCCAGTTGCAGGACCTGGGGAAATGAAAACTAGAGATAATACATAGTGAATGGTGACTGCTTTATATACATCAGCAAGTTTCCCACATTTTGACATAGATAGATTTCCCAATATTCGCGCCAATATTGAGTTAATTAATTCTTTTTTTTTTTAAACAAACCAACATTTTATTCCATTTCTCAAAAAGGAAAAGGCAGACAGACCCTGCCTAATCAAAACAGCCACACAGACCAAGCTTTACAATGAGGGAAAAGCAGACAAGCCCTGCTTTAACAAAACAAAAACCTCAACATAAAGAAAAGCCAAAAGGCTTGACAAAAAAAGCAAAGTCCCTCATAAAAGCAGTCTGGTAACCAGCACAGCAGCCAGCGACCTTAGCTCTTAGCAGCAAACAGCATCACCCTTTGTCATCAAAAACCAAAACCCTCTTCTGTCTCAGAATAGGAATCTGCCTAACATCCTGCAGCACAGCCATGCTTACAGCAGAAGGCAAATTCAAGGACTCAGAAAAGTCAACAGAACTTCTAGCACAGACTGCCTGATTAGCCAATCGATCAGCTTCCATGTTAGCTTCTCTGTAGGCATGCCTCAATTCATACTCTCCACCATAGACAAAAGCACCTTAATCTGTCTCAAAATAGACACAACACCCATGGACATCCACGCCTACCACTCACAGCATTAACCAACATTAAAGAATCAGATTCCACCAGAATTTTATAAGCAAAAAGCCCATATTGTTTAACCAATTCCAGCCCATTTAACAAAGCATTGAACTCTGCAACTGTATTTGGACACACACCATATAAGTAAGAGGCAGCTAAAACTACCTTCCCCTATTCATTTCTCAACACCACACCTCCTCCTGCAATACCTGGATTCTTCTTTGAAGCCCCATCTGTGTTCAACTTAAACACACCAGGTGGAGGGCAAACCCATTGAATTAATTAATTCTAATATCTACAATTGATCGAAGAACAAGTCCATCAACATAGTTTTTCCTATGCCCCCTCCTCCATAAAGATAAAGTCCTTTCACACGGGTGAGTATGAAGATTGCAGCATGAAACGGGACCTCAACCACCTACTCCTGAAAATGAGTTAAAGAGCGATCAAAGGATGACAGAAAATAGTGGTCAGGAAAAAGAATTACCTCTCGGCTTTCTTGGAAGTAGCATGCCAATCCAATCAGCAGGCATCAGCTGACTCAACCAGCTGATCATAGAGTCCCTGTAGTTCTCTCAAGGTAGGCACCTGACAATCAGCATATCCTTTACAGGAAAACAAAACTATAATGACACAATAAGTCCTATCTACAATAAGCATCATTTGCTTGATGAATTACAATTGCTATTCTTGCTTTCCAAATCTTGAAGTTGCTTTACAGGCCTTAACCGAAGTTTATGTCCCTCCATAAATGATACCTCAATAAGTAGCAAATTTACTTAATGTACCAATTCCAACTCGTGCAAAGTACACACACTATTTAATACCAGCCATCTAGAAGCATGATAATGATTTATCAAATACAAGCCAGGAAGACAAATTTCCAATAACAAGGAATTTACCAATCTAGATTGGAAGAAATTCATTAAATTCAATATTTTCAGATAACTATATACCTAAACCTATTATTTTCATCAAAATAACCATATGGATTGAAGATAGATGTAAGTAATTATTTGATTACCATACTTGGCAAGCATCACCATCCACGAGCTCACCCGCAACAATTCTAGGTTCATACACCACAAGAGGCCTCTGCTTTGTCCACTTCTACTCCATTAGTTTCTATTGTTGCATCTGTGGACAAAGCTCTCGAGGTCATACAGGAGTTATGTCTACATCTACAAATATCGGCATTGTAGTAGAATTTGTAGAAAGCCTTGCGATTTCTCTCGAGCAAAAAATTGTGTCTTTTTCAGTTACCACCATTCAAATGTTGTCTCCTCTATACCTAAATGCTGCTTGAAATTGACGTAGAAAAAGGGAGGAGTTGGAGGAAGAGGAGGAGAAGAAGGAAGAGTTCACAGAGGAAGAAGGAAAAAGAGGAAGAAAGAGGGAGGAGAAAGAGGAGGTGAAGGAGAATAAGGAGAACAATGAGAAGGAGGCGGAAAAAAAGGAGGAGGAGGAGGAGGAAGAAGAGAAAGTTGTCCCCTCTATGCCTAAATGCTGCTCGAAATTTAAGTAGAAGTAGGGAGGAGTTGGAGGTGGAGAGAGGAGGAAGAAGATGACATTGGAGGAGATGGGAGTACAAGCAAAAAGGAAGGAAAACGAGGAGGAGGAGGAGGAAAAGAAAGGAAGAAAGAAGAAAGAAGGAGAAGGAGAAGGAGAAGGAGAAAGAGGAGGATGAAAATGAGAAGAATAAATAGGAGGAGAAGGAGAAGGAGAAGGAGAAGGAGAAAGAGCAGGAGCAGGACAGGGAAAAGAGGAGGAAAATCGAGAAGAAGGAGGAAATTAACAGAGTTGGAGGAGGAAGAAGGTGCGGGAGAGGGGAAATAGGAGGAGGAAAATTGGGAGGAATAAGGGAGGAAAAACAAGAGGAAGAATAATGAGGACAATGAGGAGGAAAAAAGGGAGGAGAAGGTGAAGAAGGACGAGGAGGAAAAGGAAGAAGTTGTCTTCTCTAAGCCTAAATGCTGCTCGAAATTTACATAATAAGGGAGGAGTTGGAGTAGGAGAAGGGAACAGGAGGGAGGAGAAGGAGAAGGATGGAGGAAAAGCAAGAGGAAGAAGGTGGGAGGTGAAAGAGGAGGAGCAGAAGGAGAAAGAAGAGGAGGAGCAGCAGGAAGAGAAGGAAGAAGAAAAAGAAAAAGGAGTAGGAAAGGGGAAAGAGACAGAGGAAAATCGGGAAGAAAAAAGAGGAAAATGATGGAGTTGGAGGAGGAGGAAGAAGTAGAATGAGGAAGGAGAAGGGAAAGAGAAGGAGTAGGAAAATTAGAAGGAGAAATAGAAGGAGGGAGGACAAGCAAAAGAGGAGGAAAAACAAAAGGAAGAAAGGACAAAAAAGAGAAAGGAGGAAAACGAGAAAGAGGAGAAGGAATAAGGAGGAGGAGGATGAAAATGAGAAGAATAAATAGGAGGACTAGGAGAAAGAGCATGAGAGGGAAAAGAGGAGGAAAATCGAGAGGAATGAGGTAATTAACGGAATTAGAGGAGGAAGAAGCAGGAGTAGGAGAGGGGAAATAGGAGGAATGAGGGAGGAAAAACAAGAGGAAGGAGGGAAGAGAAAGAAAAGGAGAATAAATAGGACAATGAGGAGGAAAAAGGGGAGGAGAAGGTGAAGAAGGACGAAGGGGAGAAGGAAGAAGAAGAAGTTGTCTTCTCTAAGCCTAAATGCTGCTTGAATTTACATAAAAGAAAGGAGGAGTTGGAGGAGAAGGAAAAGGAAGAGCAAGAGGAAGGAGAGAGGAGAATAAGGAGGACAATTAGAAGGAGAAGGAAAAGGAGGAGGAAAAAAGGGAGGAGAAGAAAGAGGAGAAGAAGAAACTGTCTCCTCTATGTCTAAATACTGCTCGAAATTTACGTAGAAGAGAGGACGAAGAAGATGACGTTGGTGGAGGAGCAGGAGGATGAGGGAGGAAAAACAAAAGGACGACGACGACAAAAAGCAAAAAAAAGAAAGGAAGAGAATGAGAATGAGAAGGAGAAATAAGAAGAAAGGATAAGAAGGACGACGACGACAAAAATGAGAAGAAACAGGAGGAGGATAAGGAAAAAGAGAGGAGAGGAGGAGGAGGAGGAGGAGGAGGAGTAGGAGAGGGGAAAGAAGAGGAAAATTGGGAGGGAGGAGGAAATTGATGGAGTTGGAGGAGGAAGAAGGAGGAGCAGGAGAGGAGAAAGAGGAGGAAAATTGGGAGGAAGAAGGGAGGAGAAGGGGAATCAAGAGGTTGACGAGGAAGAAAGAGAGAGGAAAGAGAGAAGGAGGAAGAGGAGACTGAAGAAGAACAAGAACAAGAAGTAGAAGGAGAAGGAGGATGAGAAGTGAGAGAGGAAAAGTAGGGGGAGAAGGATGAAGAGATGCAGAAGATGGAGGAAGGAGAAATAGAAGAGGAGGAAGAAGAAGAATGAGGGAGGAAAAGGAAAAAGAGGAGAAAAAGGAGAAAGAGGAAAAGTGACTAGAAAGAGAGACGAGAAAGAAAAGGATGAGGAGAAGATTGAAGAAGGAGGAACGGTGGCAAGAGGAAAAGTAGGTGAAGAATGAGAAGGAGAGAAGAGAAGTCACTCGAAAGATCAAGACCCATCAATTTGCTCGGAGGTGATGCCTCTTGATTGGGAGGTAACGTAAATAGCCCCTTTTAGTTGCTGAGCTTTATGAAAGGCCATATATTTGAACTCCCCTTAAAGCTAACATTCCCTAGGAAGAGAAGAACATAAGGAGAAAAAGGAGGAGGATACGACTAAAGAAAGAGGGGGAGGGGGAGGAGAAAAAGAAGAGAAACGAGGAGGAGGAGGAGGAGGAGGAGAAAGAAGAAGAAAAGTAAGGGAAGAAGGAGGAAGAGATGTAGAAGCTGAAGGAGAAGGAGAAATAGAAAATGAGGAAACAGAAGAAGAAAAAGAAGAATTGAGGGAAAACTGGAGAGCAGGGAGAGAAGGATAAAAAGGCAAATCGGCTAGAAATAGAAGGGAGGAGAAAAAGTAATAGGAAGGAGAGGAGAAAGAGAAGGATGAGGAGGAGAAGGAGAAGAATGAGGAAGAACAAGAATAAGAATAAGGAGGAGTAGCAAGAGGAGAAGGAGAAGAAACAGAAGGAATGAGAGGGAGAGGGAGAAAGAGGAGGAGGATGAGAAGCAAGAGGAAATGCAGGGAAAAAAGGAGGAAGAGAGGCAGAAGAAGAACTAGAAGAGGAGGAAGAAGACGAATGAGGGAGGAGAAGGAAAAGGATATGAGAAGAAGGAGCAAGAGGAAAATCGATTGGAAAAAGAAGGGAAGAGAAATAGATTGAGGAAGGAGGATTGGCAAGAGGAGAAGGAGAGGGAGAAGGAAGAAAAGCAAGAGGAAAAGTTAGAGAGAAGAGAAGTCACTTGAAAGATCAAGACTCGTCAATTTGCTCAGAGGAGATGCCTCCTGATTGGAAGATAACGTAATAGCCCCTTCTAGTTGCTGAGTTTTATGAAAGGCCACAAATTTGAACTCCCCTTACAGCTAGCATTCCCTAGGAGTTGGAGGAGAAGGATAAGGATAGGAGAAAATGGAGGAGGATAAGAGTGAAAGAGGATGAGCAGAAGTGTTGGAGTTATAGCAGCCTAGGTTTTTTGAGTTGTGTTGGGTTACTGATTTTGCTGGGTTCGTTGGTTTATTGGGCTGTCTCGCTGATGGAGTTGGTTTATTGGGCTGTCGGTGGTTTATGTTGGTTGGTGGTTTATATGGTGTAGTTGGTTTAGGTGGTTTTTGGCTGTCGGTGGTCTGGTGGCAGGCTGATTTTGTGTTGTTTGTGGGTTGCTGCTGATGTTGGCTAGGCTGTCGGTGGGTTGGGTTCTGGGTGGTTTGATTCTTGGTTTAGTTTAGGTGGTTTGTGGCTGTCGGTGATCTGGTGGCAGGCTGATTTAGTGTTGTTTGTGGGTTGCTGCTGATGTTGGCTAGGCTGTCGCTGGGTTGGGTTCTGGGTAGTTTGATTCTTGGTTTATCGCTGGTGGTTTGTCGGTGGAACTAGTTGGGTTGTTTGTGGAAGCTGTGTTGGTGGAGGATGTCTGTGGGCAGTGGGTTTGTCACTGGGTGCTCGCCGGTGGAGACTGGTTTGGTGTTGCTTGTTGATGGCCGGGTGGTTTCGTTGTGTTGCTTGTTTGGCGGAGGCTAGGGTTAGACTTAGAGTTAGGGTTGGTGGCTCTGATGTGAGTGAAAGGGATACAAACTAAGTGTAGAGCCCCCATATATATAGCCAATAAAAGTCACAATAAAGATAAAAAGGTAAAAAAAGAAAACATTTTAATAAACCCTAATAACCAAGGCTTCTATAACTCCAACAAGAAGAAAGAGAAGGAGAAGCAAGAGGAAAAACAAGTGAAGAAGGAGGAAGAAATGTAGAAGATGAAGGAAAAGGAGAAATAGAAGAGGAGGAAGAAGAGAAAAAAAAGAAGAATGAAGGCGGAGAAGGAGCAGGAGAACGGGGAGAGAAGGAGAAAGAGAGAAATCAGCTGGAAAAAAGGAGGAAAAAAAGAAGGATAAGGAGGAGACTGAAGAAGAACAAGAACAAGAAGGAGTAACAAGAGAAGGAGGAGGAGGATGAAAAGTGAGAGGAAAAGCCGGGGGAGGAGGAGGAAGAGATGCAGAAGATGGAGGAAGGAGAAATAGAAGAGGAGGAAGAAGAACGAGGGAGAAGGAAAAAGAAAAGGAGAGAAGAAGGAGAAAGAGAAAAATCGACAGAAAAAATGAGGGAGGTGAGAAAGCGACAAGGAGAGACGAGAAAGAGAAGGATGAGGAAAGGAAGGAGAGGAAAAACATGTGAAGGAGGAGAGAAGAAAAATCGCTCGAAAGATCAACACCCATCAATTTGCTCAGAGGTGATAGTCCCTTCTAGTTGACCGAAGATAACTTAATAGCCCCTTCTAGTTGTTGACTATATGAAAGACCACAAATTTGAACTCCCCTTAAAGTTAACATTCCTTGGGAGGAGGAGAAGGATAAAGAGGAGAAAAATGAAGAAGAATAGGAACTAGAACAAGGAGGAGGAGACGTAGCAAGAGGAGAAGGAGAAAAAGGAGGATGAGAAGTGAGAGGAAAAGCCGGGGAAGGAGGAAGAGATGCAGAAGATGAAGGAGAAAGGAGAAATAGAAGAGGAAAAGATACAAAAGATAGAGGAAGGAGGAAAAGATGCAGAAGATGAAGGAGAAGGAAAAATAGAAGAGGAGGAAGAATAAAAAGAATGAGAGAGGAGCTGGAGAGCAAAAAAGAGAGAGATGGAGCAGGAGAGCAAAAAGAGAGAGATGGAAAAAGAGGAAAATCGGTAGGAAAAAGGATGGAGGAGGAGAAGAATGAAGAAAAAGAAGAAGAAGGAGGAAGAGCAAGAGGAAAAGAGAAGAAATAGAAGGAAGGAGAAGGAGAAAGAAGAGGAGGAGAAGCGGGTGAAGGAGAGCATATAAGTCACTCGAAAGATTAAAATTTATGGTGACTCTAAGGATCATTGGCCACTTGCAAGAAAAGGAAACTAAAACAGAATCACAGAGAAGAAAAACAAAGATTCTATAGAACCAAAAATTTATAGTGTGTATAAAGGCATATATAAAAATATGTACTTATATAGAGAGAGAGATTTAGAGAGGGAGAAAAGAAAAATTGTGTTATGGGAGATCACATTAGGAACTGCGTATATTTTGGGTCTGAGTGAACTTACAGACTTGCTCTGATGATTCAAGTATTCAACGAAGACTCATAAGCCCTAAGTGTTGCTCAAAGGTGATGCCTCTTGACAGGAAGATAATGTAATATCCCCTTTCATTGTTGAACTTTATGAAAGGCGACAAATTTAAACCCCTTTTGGAATTAAGTTTCCCCACTCCTCTTGTCCCTCAACACAGGGGCGTGCAGGCCGTTGAGAGGACATGACACCCAAACTAGTTGAATTCTACTGTTGTTTCAACCAATCGAATATTCAAATGTTAACGATTGTTTTTTCTGAAGTCTTGTGTTGGAATGGTAAGAGTGGAAATTGGGAGGAGAGAAGGAGTTGTGTTTACGTTGAAGTGGAGGATAGTCTATTTGGAAAATTTGTTAGAATCTCCAAGTTGATAACGATGGAAGGAGAAAGGGCTTTATTGTTCATGAAGAGGATGATAGAAAGGACTGGGGAGGATTTGGGAGAATGTTGGATGGATTTTTACATAGTCAAAAAAATGCTCTGTTTTTATAGAATAAAAGTAAGGGAGTAGTGAAGGGAGATGGGCCTGTAGAAAAGGCTTCCAATAAGATGGTGGCTAATGAAAAATTCCAAAAAGAAGAAAACAGATGGAAAAGTGCACTAATATACATTAAAGAAAGTCTTTTTCATCCATGGAGAGAGATTCAAAGAGCTTTGTCAATCGTCTTGAATTTTGATGTGAAGTTGAATGTGTTTCAGACTGATAAGGCAATATTCTTCTGCCAAGATTGAAAACAGGTTGATGAAATTGAAAGTATACTTTGGAGGGATCAATAATGGTGAAGTTGCAAGAATGATGTCCTGATTCCAACAAGTTTCGCAGCAAAGCATCTTTTCTAGGAGGGGGGATTGCTGTGGAGGGGCTACCGTTTCACTTATGGCACCGGGAAATGTATTGGAAAATTGTGTGGTCATCAAAATTGACTGTCAAACAATGAATCGTGAGAATTTTTTTTAGGCGCGTATCCGTTTTCATAAGCCGAAGTGTAGTTTCCTTACGATATCGTTGGATGTTGAGTTTAATAGAAAAATCTACCAGATTCAAATTAGGGTTTTTTTATGTTTGGGAAAGATGAGCCGTTAAGAAAGGCCGAGTGTGTTTGGGGGTAATGGTACCAAAAATTCTTTGGATGGGGCCCATTATTATTATGGAGACTTAAAGGTGGATGGGCCATCCAGGCTGCATATCAGTGTTCATAAGCCAAAGTCTAGTTTCCTTAGGTTTGAGAAAGATGAACCATGAAGGAAGAAAGGCTGAGAGTTTTTGGGGGTAGTGGTACCAAAAATCCTTTGGATGGGGCCCATTATTATTATGGAGACTTAAAGGTGGGTGGACCATCTAGGCTTGGCCCATTTCTTCCCAAAAGGGAATTGATTTTCGGAGGGCTTTGGGGCCTGTTCGGCCTATGCTTTTACCGTCTTCTTCATCAACCAAGGAGAAGGTATTGTTAGGGCTAATCTGTCTGCAATTATTATGAGGAACAAAGACAAAGACGATTAAAAAGAAGCAGTGAGGAGTGCTCAAAGGAAGGCTTGAAATGGAGAAAGGAGATGATGCAAGGGTTAGATGATTATGCTTTATGAGGGAGTTACGAAAATAATGTTGACGTTGCGGTGGAATGGACTCGAGATGATTTCGATGGAGATACTTAAGAGACAACGAGATTTGAAAATGAATATAGTTTAACTAGCTAAAGCGTGTACCTAAAGGCACTCAATAACATTAAAAAATTGTCAATTAAAAAACCTACCAATTAGAAGATTACTAAATTACATCAAACTTGTAGAACAAAAAAATAGAAAGTAAAAAGGAAACGAAGACAAAAAATCCAAACCTACCTACATAGGCGCAAAAAAGTCAACAGTCGTTCGTTTTTACCTGCTTCCAACCATGCTCAACACAAAAGCACGAAAGTTGATTTCTTCGTGGTGAAAGTGAACCAAAGTTGTTACCTTCAATGGCATAGTTAGGCCAAAGCCTCGCAATCATGCCCGTCAAAGACTAACTTGACTATTCCTGTAAGTTAAAGCTGAAAACAAAAACACAATGTACACCAGCTATCATAATTTGATATGTAAGCTAACCATACCTGAAGTGTTGGCAATGAGGAATTTGGAGCTTCAAGTGTCGGTGTAGATAATACGGTTGATGCAGTTGGACTCCTATAAACAATTTAATTTTAAGAGATGCAAGAAATGGTGGTCGCCATGGAGGTGAAGATGGCCCTCTTCCCCCCCCCCCCCCCCAAATTGTCCACAAACAGATTTCAATGTGAACAAGCCAAGGTTGTCAAGCAATGACATACAAAAGATGTCCGTTGATGGTCATACAACGACGACATACTAAATAAACATGTTGTGATGGTATGCCTTACTCTTATAGTTTGAATTGGTGGTAATTAGTTTCTTGGTTTTGTTTTTGTAGGAATGTTGATCTTTTGATGCAATAAATTAGGATTTTATTTGATCATGATAATATTTTGATTTTTGTATGCTCAACAATTGATAGGAGTAGAGTATTATTTCTCAAGGTATGAATTACTGATTTTCTACCTACTACAAAGAAGATTACTTATTTTCTAATGTCCTTTTTCGCTATTTCACTGAGGAATTTGGAGCTTCAAGTGTTAGTGTAGATAATACGGTTGATGCAGTTGGACATAGCATTGCCTGCATATTAAAAAATAAAGTAAATCATAAAAGAAATAAAAAAGACAGTAATTAATTCCAAACTACTGTTACTTTTAACAGCAACAAAGAAAAATATCTCAATTATTATAAACAATTTTTTTTTTCATAAACATAACATTAGAATAACTGGGTAAAAATTTTAAAGAGCATGCGATAGATTGTCAATACAATAGGAAAAAAGAATTATGTGAATAAGAAATACTAGTATATAACTATTACTAAAATAGCCAACAAGATGTGAATGCAATATCAACAATGTAAGAATTATATCGAAATAATAAAATAAACAAAGTAACAATAATCAACTTTTACTTACTAACAATAATCAACTTTTACTTACTTCGATATCAACCAAAATTCTAGCAAACTTGTATGTAGTAGCATATGACTCTACCCTTTATGTATATATCAAGAAAAAACACAAATATCATTAGTTCTTATATGCAAAACTAGGGTGAGATAGATTATCAATACATTAGGAAAAGTAAAAAAGATATATAAGAAGTACTCTATATCAACACACTAAAAGAGCTAAAAAAATATGAAAGCAAATCCAACAATTTCTTGAGAATTATATGGAAATATAACATACAATATGCAAATAACAATAATAAGCTTTTACTTATTTCGACATCAACCAAAATTCCAACAAGTTGTATTACACCGGCATAGGACTCTACATTTTATGCATATAAAGTCAAAACACATAAATATAAAAACAAGCTTGCTATATGCACCGTCATTCGCTCCCATATGCAAAATCAGGAGAGTGATGATATATATTTATCGAGATACCATTTTATAAATAGCTAAAAATAATAACAATGAGAGATATAGAGAGTAACAACAACTAACAATAACTGCATGAATTCAATAAACAACAACCAATGCCAACAAGTTAGGAAAGAAAGAAAATCATAAAAAAAACAAAAAAGGAAACAAATAATTCTGCACTGCTGCTACTTATAACTGTGACAGAAAAATATTGTAATAAGTTAATATATCAAATTATTGTTTTGCCATGGGCATACCTTTAGAGTAGATGAATAAGAATTTTGAACACCATGAGATATATTGTCACTACAATATCAAAAGAGAAAAAGATAAATAAGAAGCATCGATATATCAATATACTAAAAGTGCCAACAAGATGTGAATGCAATACCAACAACTTCTAGAGAATTATATTGAAATAAAGCATAAAACAAACAAATAACAATAACCAATTTTTAAGTACCTTGAAATCAACTGAAATTCTTGCAAGTTACATTGCACAGACATAGGATTCCGCACTTTATGCATATCAAGACAATACATAAAATACATTATTTTTGGTTCCTATATGCAAAATTTGAATTGTTGTTGTGATACATATTTATTGAGATACAATCTTTGTAAAAAACAAAAGAAACTAAGAATGAGATGTGAAAAGTGATGAGATGACTTAAATCAACAATAGCGAATAATAGTTGTATTAAATTTATTAGACAGCGAGCATGCCAACAATTTAGGAAAGAAAAAAAATTATAAAGCAAACAGAAAATGTGGACAATCACTTCCACATTGCTACTACGTGTGACAACGATAAAAAAAACTAACACCGAGTCATTATTTCAAAGTACTCTTTTGTCATGGGATACATAGGTGGATCGAAAGAAGGAAAATGATAGGAATAAGAAGAAAGTGGAGTAGAAGAAGTAGAAGGTAAAGGAGAGGAATAAGAAGAAAGAGTAGAAGAAAAATGAGTAGAAGTAGGAGGACGAACTTACAATGGGAAATCACATTAGGAGCTGCGTATTTCTTTGGTTTGAAACCGAACTTATAGGCTTGCTCTAACGATTCTACAAAGATTCATAAGCCCAAAATGCCCTAGGACCCGTCAATTTGCTCGGAGGTGATGACTCTTGACTACAAGATAACATAATATTCCCTTCCAGTTGCTGAGCTTTATGAAAGGCCACAAATTTGAACTCCCCTTGAAGTTAAGATGCCCCACTCTTCCTCTTGTCCCTCAACACTAGGGCATGCAAGCCATTGAGAGGACATGACACTCAAACTAGTTGGAGGGTAAATTGCTAAACTGCCAACAACTTACATATGAGCCCTAACATCAAGTGTTATGTTGATAAACATATTATGAAGGAGTTTTTGATAGAACATGAGAGATTTTATGTTGAGTTTGAACGGACTATATCCATCGTGATTCGTAACACATAATGGAATAGAGTTCGTCTTTTTTGATATTGTTTCAACCAATCGAATATTCAACGGTTAAAGAATGTTTTTTCTGAAGTGTTATGCTGCAATGGTTGATGAACGATGGAAGAAGAAAGGACGGAATTATAGGAAGGACTAAGGAGGATTTGGGAGAATGTTGGATGGATTTTTACATAGTCGTAAAAACACTATGCTTTTACAGAATAAATACACGGTAGAAAAGGTGCCCAATAAGATGGTAGCTGATGAAAATTTTCTAAAGGAAGAAAAAAGATGGAAAATGAAGTAGTTTGCATTAGAGAAAGTCTTTTTCATCCATGAAGAGAGATTCAGAGGGCTTTGTCAATCATCTTGAATTTTGATGTGAAGCTGATTGTGTTTCAGACCGGGAAGGCAATATTACTCTTCTTCTTCCCCTCCTTTATTCTTATCCTCCTCCTTTTTCTCTTTTTCCTTTTCATTGTCCTCCTTATTCTTCTTCTCCTCCTTCTCCTTATCCTTCTCTTTCTTCCTCTCGCTTTTCCTCCTTCCTTCTTCTGATGTGAAGCTGTGTGAAACTGAGTGTGTTTCAAACTAGTAAGGCAATATCACTCTTCTTCTCCTCCTTTATTCTTATCCCCCTCCTTTTTCTCCTTCTCCTTTTCATTGTCCTCCTTATTCTTCTTCTCCTTCTCTTTCTCTTTCCTCTTTCTTCCTCTCGCTTTTCCTCCTTCCTTTTTCTCCTCCTCTCTCCTTCTTCCTCACGACTTTCCTTGTCTTTCTCCTCTTCCTCTTCCTCTTTCTCTTTCTCTTTCTCTTTCCCTTTCCCTTTGCCTTTCCCTACTCCATCTTCTTCTTCTACTCTTTCTTCTTATTCCTCTCCTTTACCTTCTACTTCTTCTACTCCACTTTCTTCTTATTCCGATCATTTTCCTTCTTTTTATCCACTTATGTATGCCCATGACAAAAGAGTACTTTGAAATAATGACTCGGTGTTAGTTTTTTCTATCGTTGTCACACGTAGTAGCAATGTGGAAGTGATTGTCCACATTTTCTGTTTGCTTTATAATTTTTTTTCTTTCCTAAATTGTTGGCATGCTCGCTGTCTAATAAATTTAATACAACTATTATTCGCTATTGTTGATTTAAGTCATCTCATCACTTTTCACATCTCATTCTTAGTTTTTTTGTTTTTTACAAAGATTGTATCTCGATAAATATGTATCACAACGACAATTCAAATTTTGCATATAGGAACCAAAAATAATGTATTTTATGTATTGTCTTGATATGCATAAATTGCGGAATCCTATGCCTGTGCAATGTAACTTGCAAGAATTTCGGTTGATTTCAAGGTACTTAAAAATTGGTTATTGTTATTTGTTTGTTTTATGCTTTATTTCAATATAATTCTCTAGAAGTTGTTGGTATTGCATTCACATCTTGTTGGCACTTTTAGTATATTGATATACCGATGCTTCTTATTTATCTTTTTCTCTTTTGATATTGTAGTGACAATATATCTCATGGTGTTCAAAATTCTTATTCATCTACTCTAAAGGTATGCCCATGGCAAAACAATAATTTGATATATTAACTTATTACAATATTTTTCTGTCACAGTTATAAGTAGCAGCAGTGCAGAATTATTTGTTTCCTTTTTTGTTTTTTTTATGATTTTCTTTCTTTCCTAACTTGTTGGCATTGGTTGTTGTTTATTGAATTCATGCAGTTATTGTCAGTTGTTGTTACTCTCTATATCTCTCATTGTTATTATTTTTAGCTATTTATAAGAATGGTATCTCGATAAATATATATCATCACTCTCCTGATTTTGCATATGGGAGCAATGACGGTGCATATAGCAAGCTTGTTTTTATATTTATGTGTATTGACTTTATATGCATAAAATGTAGAGTCCTATGCCGGTGTAATACAGCTTGTTGGAATTTTGGTTGATGTCGAAATAAGTAAAAGCTTATTATTGTTATTTGCATATTGTATGTTATATTTCCATATAATTCTCAAGAAATTGTTGGATTTGCTTTCATATTTTTTTAGCTCTTTTAGTGTGTTGATATAGAGTACTTCTTATATATCTTTTTTACTTTTCCTAATGTATTGATAATCTATCTCACCCTAGTTTTGCATATAAGAACTAATGATATTTGTATTTTTGTGTTTTTTCTTGATATATACATAAAGGGTAGAGTCATATGCTACTACAGTACAAGTTTGCTAGAATTTTGGTTGATATCGAAGTAAGTAAAAGTTGATTATTGTTACTTTGTTTATTTTATGCTATATTTCGATATAATTCTTGCATTGTTGATATTGCATTCACATCTTGTTGGCTATTTTAGTAATAGTTATATACTAGTATTTCTTATTCACATAATTCTCTTTTCCTATTGTAATGACAATCTATCGCATGCTCTTTAAAATTTTTACCCAGTTATTCTAATGTAATGTTTATGAAAAAAAAATTGTTTATAATAATTGAGATATTTTTCTTTGCTGGTGTTAAAAGTAGCAGTAGTTTGGAATTAATTACTATTATTTCTTTTATGATTTTCTTTATTTTTTAATATGCATTTCTTTTATTGCAAATATATTTATAATGCAATGTTAGTTCATTTATATTGGTTATTCTTATACCTGTTGTACACAGGTAGTCTATTAAAATTTACACAATTTCTTAAATGCAAGATTTCTTATAGCTTGGCAATGCTATGTCCAACTTCATCAACCATGTCATCAACCATATTATCTACACTAACACTTGAAGCTCCAAATTCCTCGGTGAGATAGCGAAAAAGGACATTAGAAAATAAGTAATCTTCTTTGTAGTAGGTAAAAAATCAGTAATTCATACCTTGAAAAATAATACCCTTCTCCTATCAATTGTTGAGCATACAAAAATCAAAATATTATCATGATCAAATAAAATCCTAATTTATAGCATCAAAAGATCAACATTCCTACAAAAACAAAACCAAGAAACTAAATACCACCAATTCCAACTATAAGAGTAAGGCGTACCATCAGAACATGTTTTTTCAGTATGTCGTCGTCGTATGACCATCAACGGGCATCTTTTGTATGTCATTGCTTGACAACCTTGGCGTGTTCACATTGAAAGCTGACTGTTGACAGTGAGAGGAGAAGGCCATCTTCACCTCCATGGCGACCACTATTTCAACCATTTCTTAAGTCTCTTAAAATTGAAATTGTTTAAAAGAGTCCTGCAACCACAATATTTAAAAATAAAAGGGCCATGATGAAATTTATTATACAATTTAATTCCTAACAAAAAGCAAATTGTAGAATAAACTAATTTATTGACCCCAAATTGTGTACTGTATTGAGTGATTAAAGGTTCAAAAAGTTCCAAATATATGTGGCAACTGGCAACTACTAAAGAAAATAAAACAACCATAAAACAAATAAGTTGTCATATAGGGAAGAATCAATCAAATTAATATGACCTAAGACCCAAACCCAAACCCAAACCAAAGCATAGACCCACAATTTGAATAAGTAAAACTCATACCCTCCACTTTCAGAAAAACCCAAGTAATTAAGGATATTACTCTGACCCTAAAATAAAACTTAATCAAAAGAGTTTGAGCAAATTACCTCCATCAATGCGATTTCTCTCTGACTTCAAGCCACTGCCATACTCAAACCCACTGATTCTGATTCTGCTGCTCGTGAGGATGGGTCCCCTCTTCTTCTTTTTGCTTTCTTATGTCTCCCTATTGCTATTCAGTTGAGATTTGATGCGGTGGGTTGGGATTTTTGGATTGGCGGTGGCAATGGGATTTTTGATTTTTGGGAAGAGAGAGATGGAGCGTGTGAAGAGTCCGTTTAGGAAATATAAGCTATATGGGGGCGCGGGGGCGCGAGAGAGGAGGGCGACAAGTAACGGTCAGAAGGGAACAAATAAAAATGGGAAAATTTCAACCATACCCCCTCTAATTTATTATATCTTCAAGGACGCCCCCTCTAGTTTCTGAATCTTCAATGACATCCCTTCTAGTTTAATTTAAACATCACTAACACCCCTACTATTAAACTATCATTTCTAACAAAACAAATTCATCTAAAATACCAAATATGCCCCTACATAACCTCAAGTAATTTTTCTACATAAAATTTTATTAAAATTCGAACTGTTAAAATTTTTAAAAAAAATTGTAAATAACAATTTTAGTAAATAATTTGTTAGTAAATACTAATTTGTTATTTACTAATTCGTAAATTTTTAAAAAAATCGAGCCTATTAAAATTTATTTTTTATTTATTAAAATTTGAGCCTATTTGAACTCTATCCGAATTGTTAGCGTCGATTAATATTTTCTTTCGAGTCGATTAAAATTTATATTTTTTTACTTATTAAAATTAGTGTCAATTAAAATTTGATTTATTAAAATTTAATTCAATTAAAATTCAATGCAAATTGATTAAAATTTGATTTGAGTAGATTAAAAATAATTTTTAATTAGCTCAAACAAAATTTTAAATAGCCCAAATTTTAATACGTAAAAAAAATATAATTTTTAATTGGCACAAATTTTAATATGTAAAAAAATAAATTTTAATTAGCTTGAATCGAATTTTATTCGGTTCAAATTTAATTACGTAAAAAAAATTAAAAAACAGAGGGGGTCTCATTGAAAATATACTTATCTAGAGGGGGTCTCATTGAAGATATGCTTATCTAGAGGGGTGTGGATAAAGTTTGTCCTCAAATATATCATGGATAATTTAGTAAAATTGCATTCTACTTAATATTTTTAATCTGACAGGGGGAGTCATTAAAGATTCAGAAACTAGAAGGGGTGTCCTTGAAGATATGACAAGATAGAGAGGGTGTGGTTAAAATTTTTCCAAAAAAAATTTATCCCCGAATTTTAAACTATCTCAATTTAGTCTCCAATATATTAATTTTATTTCAATAAAACTAATAGTTTATTTCCACCATTAGATTAATGCTAAAATGAATCAAATTGAGTTAGTCTCTAGTAAATTTAATGATAAAAAATTAACAAAAAATCTTAATTAAAATGGAATTGATAATTGTGAGTCTAAACCATAATAATTAAAAATTAAAGACCAAATTAAAATCAAAAATAAAATTCAAAAACCAACGAAAATTTTAGGATTTTCGTCACCTTTCTATAATAAATCTATGTCCTAAAACATATGTTAACTCTAATTAGTGACGAAATCAATAAATTATTGTAGGGCACATTATTGAGTTATAATTTTTTTTCTCAATTGACTACAGAAGTTTATAAATTCATATTTATTAAAATTACATGTAATACTTAAAAGTTACACTAAACATAAAAAATATTAAGAATGGATTTAATTAATAAGGAACCACTGACTTGTGGTTTTTTAAATAGATAGCAAACATTATTAAATAGTGAGATTTACTATTAAGTTTAATATCACGATGCATTAAATCTCAATAAAATTATTTAAAAGTTAATAATCATTTAGGTAAAAATATATCTTTATCAATATCACAAGAACACACTAAATAATATAAAGGCCATAATTAAATATGTTTAACTTTTATTTTAAAAAATCACATTTAATGTAAAGAAAAAAGAAAGAAAAATTATTAATAAATATTATTTTTCCTCACAAACATCAATTGAGTTCTATTATTTTTATTTTATACTAATGAAGTCTTATTTTTAATAATTTATTTTAATAAAATCTTAAATTTCATAAATACTATATTTTATTATAATTTTATCATTCTATTTAACAAACAGTGACACCTTAAGGTTTCAAATAAAAAAAATTAATCTCAACTTATATTTTAAAGATCGCTCGAATCTTAATTTACACCCTCAAAGTTTAAAAATATTAATTTATATACTAAAAGATATAAATTTATTTCAATGTGCATCTAGAACTAACTGTCATCCATTTGCCGTTAAAAATATTTGGATTAATTATAAATTATACCTTCAAAGTTTAAATATTTTCACATTTATGACTTAAAAAAATACATTAATTAATGCTCGTTAAAGAACTCTCAATTGTGTTATGTCATGTCTAACATTAAACAAAAAATAACTATTTAATGAGTATTGTAGGTAAAAAATAGGTATTTTAATTTTTTTTAAATAGTATTATATGAATTGTTGCAAATGTGAACTAATATGACACAATGCAATTGACTCGGCAAAAAAATATTTTTAAATGTGATAAAAATATTGTTTTATTAACTCGAATACGATACAAAAATAATAAGATATGACACAAAATGACACGACACAAAAATGATACAATATAACAAAATTAAGAGGTATTTAATGATTATTAAAAGATGAAATTACTTTTGGACCATAAATATAAATTATTTAAGTTTGAAGGTGCAATTTACAATTAGCCTAAACTTTTTTAACAACAAAATGAACGGCAGTTAATTCTGGTGCACATTTAGGTATAAATTAATATTTTTAAATTTGAAAGTATAAATTAAAATTTGAATCATTTTTTGAGGTGCAATTTGAGATTAGCCAAATAAAAATCTTAAGTCGGTAAATCGGAGAATAAGCAGCTGTTATGAACTCGCGCATGTGCGATCGCCAGGAAGTAACCGGTTTTTAACTACAAATGCCAAAAGAACTCAAAAAGTCCCATAAAAGTTCATCTCTTCTCACTCTTTCTCTCTCTCTGCAAAATTATGTTTCATGTGTGATCTGTCTGTGAAGAATTTAGGATGGAGAAGTTACCAACGGATCTTTGTCTGAAAGTTTTCCATTTGTTGGATCACCAGAATCTTGCAGCTGTTCAACAAGGTCAGTAGTATCATTATTCATAGAACACCCTCCAATTATACATATTCTCAATGTTAGATTTGAGAATTTTGTATTTTGTATGCTGAGATATTCAATTCATTATAAGATCCGAACTAGGTTTGTTGAATTCTCCTTCAATTATGCAACTTTGCTTGTTGAATTCTCCTTCACTAATCATTATACATGATTAGTGAAACTGCCTTTTTGTCTGGGGTGTTGTGTTGTAAATTATTTTGTAAGAGGTTTTTTTTTTGTTGATTCCTTTATAAACTTGACAAAATCTCAATTCTGGATTAACACAAAAATGAGGACAATTAAATTCTGCATGAAATCGAAACCAAATCTAACCTCGTAGCTTATAGCATCTCTAAGATTGACCTAAATTTTTACTCAATTAACATTTGAGTAAAATATTTGATTTGGTACAAAGGGGTCTAAAGGACAAATTCAAATTTCAAGGAGGATAAACTCAAATTTAAATGATGGTGAAATATGATCATTGGATCTTGGAAGGAGAATGAAATCTGGCCATTTGTGATTTGAGTAAAGGTTTGAATCTCCCCTAATTTGAGTAAATATTTGATTCTCGCTTAATTTTGTATGAGTTTGAGTATAAAATTGGAGAATTTTTGGGGATTTTTTTTACCCAAATTTAAATTTGGGTTTAAAAAAGGTAAGAGCTTGAGATGCTAGATCAATGTGTTGTGGCCCAAATTGTTATCAGCACAATTATATGAATTTGGCCGAGTTGTAAAACTGGTTGATATCACGTCTTTTCTCCATTATCTTCAAGAAAAATATTTGGAGATCAGGATTGGGTGAGTTTATTGACCTTCTTTCTGAATTTGTTACGACGAGGCGTCCATAAATTTTGCTAGATTTTAAAAAGATTGAGCTGTTATGTGGCACAACCCAAACTGTTTTAATCTGTTGGTCTTAGATTCTGCCTGTTTTTAAACCAAGATTTCTCATTAATGCTGGTCATTTGTTTTGTTCCAATGAGAAATTGAGATGAATATTGCTTGTATCTTCATTACAACAGTGTCAACATTCTACTAAACCATGTTATGTAAGGCCTTTGGTAAACGAACTCTTTTGACAAAATTCGTTGTTTGTGTATTGATTGCGTTTTAATGGTGGATATGGAATGAGTGACCATGCTGGTGTATGATTGGAGAAGGGAGTATGGAAGAAAGAGGAAGGGGCTGAAGTTTGACGACATGAGAATAAAAGTTAATATTAGCTTTTGTGTGGCAATGGTCATATCGCCACATCAGTTTGTAAGCAAAGGTAGTGTTTTTAGGTTTTGTATAGAGCACTGTCATTATTTTAGTTAGTTCATGTACTAGTTGTATTCAGTTGTCCATATTTTTGTTCATTTGCTTGCGTTTTTCAAGGTCGTGTGTGTGTTGGAAACCCTAGGCTAGCACTTGTCCAAGTAGATCAAATCTGAAATCTTTTTGAAATCTCATTAGCTTTCTTCAAGAGGGGTTGGTTTCTTCTTTGATAGTTAACTCCCTAGTAGAGCACAAGCATCAGATAATTATCTAAGGTTTTCCCTCAATATATCTTGTTTTGGCCAATTATGAAAAAATAGGTTCATACTGTTATTTCGAAATGTATCAATGTCATTTCTCCAACTATTTTGACCTTCAAACTTTTGAATCTAAATCTGATTGCACATTTGTTTCGGCTCTTTCCCCTAGTTTCTCTTATAATGTTATTATCCAAAAGCATGTGTTGGTTTAAATTATACTCTTTAACTTAATGGATCCACATCTTTCCCCTTTTGCTTACCTTTGTGCATTATTGCCTTGATGATGAACATGTCAGTTGTGGTGTTTGTCAAAGTGTGCAGGAAGTGGAAAATCTTGGCCTCAGACAACAATTTATGGTTTAACTTATTTGAAGAAAGATGGGGCATACATTGTGCCACATTTTATGTCCCCATAGATTCGAAGTCATGGAAAGAAGTGTATGCAGTACAAGATCGTTGTGATCGAATTGGATTGTAAGTGAATCTATTTGCAGCTATTTTTCATTTCCAAGTTTTGCATCTTTTTATGGTCCAGTGAAACAGAGAAGACAATTGGGAATAAACCTTTTCCCTCCCACTAACCCGACCTACCCCATGGCCCCTGCTAGGGCTCAAACCATGCTTAGTAGGAGGAGGAGAAGTTTTTTTTTTTGTCACTTTGAAATTGTGTTCTCAATAGAAATCATTTGTTCAATAAAAAGAACTAGCCTTGTGACTCCAGGGGGCTGAAGATAGTAAGGGAAGGAAATGAGTACTACCTTGTCCATCAAGGTGAAATTCAACGATATTTGGGTTCAAGAAGACAGCTAGAGAGAGGAAATAGTAGCAGTTTAGTTAGCTCGGGAAAAGGCCTTGCAGGACCTTTGGAAGAAGAGGAACCTTGCATGGGGATTCTGGACCGAATCCTTTTCTTCATTGGGGACTTGGAAGCTGCTTCGGTATGCGCCAAGCGAAGCCGGGTGTTGTAAATTGTTCTCAGTGAGATGCTGAGAGTGTAATCTGATTCTTTGTCAATATGTAAGCTGTAATGTGGTATATATATGGCTAGTGCTGTGATATTTATTCGGGTTGAAGCCTGTTATTGTTCTTGTTATTTTTTTTTTTGAAATTCATTTATCTACTTTGTAACAAAATCAACTTGAAATATATTATTTAGAGAGGTCGTATCCAACATACAAAGTTTTCATTATTATAAATGCTTAAACATTTATAATAATGGTGTTTTAAAAATTACAATATGGTGTTATAAAGGATCATTTACACCGTTTCAAACTGTCATGAGCAAAACTGGCATCTTAATAGATGCTTAAACATGAGAACTATATTAGAACAAGAAATAATTTGAATTATACATAACAAAATATAGAATATCCCAACAGTAAGAGATGCAGACGCCAAACTGAGGCTAATGTGACTCAGTTCGCTTTAAGGCACGGTCCCGTACCTCTCTTTTCCTTTCTTTGCCTGCAGACCACTAATTGTAGTTTAAATAAAATGTGACCATCACCATTTGAATAGAACGTAGCATCAAGTAAACCAAATCCTGTGACAGTTTGTGGAATGAATTAGGCGGTGTTTTTCAATTTTGGAATCAAGCATCGTTCAACGGCTCAGCCTCGTTGTCCTTTTCCTTTAATGCTGTCCAATCTTCTGTCTCTGTAGTGAAAACACATGTTGCAACAGTAAGCACCTAGAAAAGCTTCATGCATGGACTAATAATACACTATAATTACTAGTCATTTTATTTCTGCTTCAAAATTGGTACTACATAAGCCTGAAACAAAAATAGTACAATAATGAATCATGATTTGAAAACTCAAGAGTTCTAGTGCAGAACTACTAACTTGACTTCTCTGCTATCATCAATAGCCGCCTCTGCAAGATAGATGCAACAAAGAGGAAAATCGAGCACATCCCGAACATTACAGTGATAGGGAACGCATTAACCTTCATATACATACAGAAAATTAGTAACATAAAAAGGACCTGATGGTGCATGATAAAAAGTAAAAGCAAAAGAAGGCATTGTGTGCAGTATAGAGAAAGAGGAGGGTCAATATTCTCTAATATAGGCCAAAAAATTTTTTGCCACAGTAACTATGTTCCAGCCAAAGAAAGCAAAATTTACAGCACAATTCTATTTCTATGAGCAGAGTGCAGTCTCAAGGTGGAGCAACAAAGGATAGAAAGTCCAAAGACATACATTGTAAAGAACGATGCAAACAAAGATGTTGAGAGGAATGCGGAAAAAGTTCATAATGGTGCTCCTCGCCTCCTCAGGAATGTATTGCGACCTCATCTTCACAATGGAAGGCCAGAATATACCCACACAAGCCTCAAAGGTACAGAAGCCAATAAGCTGGATACAACCTGCAAATGAGATGCTTCCACCTTCCACCTTAGAAGGAGCTACCAAAAACTGTTCCAAATAAGCAAATTAGAGATGGCCATAACCAGAGAATTTAAGAGAAAGAAAAAAAGGAAACATGCAACCCACTACATACAGTAGTCACAATAGGAAGCCGAAGAGAGGCAGCAGAAACCACAAAAACAATCTGCATATAGCTCTCAACTCTTAATGATGTGCGGGCCATCAAGCGAGACGCAATAGTGCTTCCCAGGATTGAAGCCAGCATAAAAGTTGCAAATATAAAACCGTGGGGAATGTCCTCCTCATTTGGGCTCAAAGCAGGTGTCCAGAGGAACACAAAGGTGTACATTGACCCTTCAAAGAGGGATTGTATTGCACCAAACAATGCAATCTTCTCATCTGATCTACATAAACCATACTACAGGGTCAACAAGGAATACGAACAGGAATAAAAAAATGGACACTTAGCAAAATATATAGATTGACAATGAGAAAGCAGCCAAAAACCATTTAGGCACAAAAAAATCTGACCACCATTTAAAAAGAACACCAGTGAAAACCCAAGAAGAACGTCGCATCCTGGAGTGGTGATATAAGATATAGGTAGCCTGTTCTTTATTTCTGTCTTTCAAAATTAAAACTGAAGCCAATCACTGGGAAGAATCATTGAATGGTAAGTCCTGAATCACTGCTTTTATACCCAAGGGCTACTCCAGGAGTATTTTATGGGCTGTGAAAGTATTTGAGATCTTAAATAGGTCTCTACCTGAAGCAATGGCCACAGCAGCACCGTTGAACTGGGTAAGCAAGTCCTTGTTCTCTGAAGGGTCACCATAGTTCTCACCCCACGATGATGGTATAACTGCCATGCCAATGGCAAGAAAGCATGCAGTGGCGTCAAAGGGGGACACAGGCCCAAGACTCATGGTATCAACTAGCAGATTTCCGAACAACCCGGGCACAATAGCAACGAGACCATTGCTGAGAAATATTGGGAGAAAGTTATTGAGAGCCATTGTTGATCAAATCCTCTCTGCAGAAATAGGCAGAAAACAGGGTCAATGACAATGAAAATGAGGTAACTTCTATGGACAAACTACAAACTAGTTGTTGCCTAGAGTTGGCTTACACTTACACATCCAAAAACGGATGACAAAGAAAGAACCACAGCTTGACGGTTCAAGTCCTTCATCGCCAGGTCAGAAAGTATCAAAGGAAGGCAGCAGAAAAGAACAAGAAAAACAAAATGACAATATGACGAAAGGGAAAAGTTTGATGACAAGTGGGGATCCCTAGACACAATCTTTTGAGCATCCTATCCAAAATAGGAGCAAAATAAACAAGGGCAGAACGATCAAACAATTCCAGTTCTGTATTTCTGTAGCCAGTGTTTCTGGCAACTAGGGCGCAATTGAAAATTATTAGAGTCAAAATTATGGATATAGATCCAGTTTCACTAAGTAGTTTTCTTTTCTTATTTCTTGGAAGAATTTATGGGACTACTATAATCTGGTTACAAGAAAGAGAGCCCAATGAATCAGCAGACATCAGGACAACAAGATTAATCTAAAGAGTTTGCAAGATACAAGAAATTTAAGCAAAACTCTGGAAGCATTATGATGATGAAATAATTGCTTACCAATGCCATCCGTCATCAAAGTTCTAGAAAAGGCTCCAACAAGAAATAGGCTTTTAGAAAGAAAGGTCCCCCATTGTGCAAAAAAACTACAGATTATGTTCACACATAGGGAATCCAATTCTCAGATGCAATCATGCTCACACAAAATACCACAGTTACGCATCAGGATCAATAATACTGTTCATCAAAATTCAAATATGAACTGTAATCAATTCAATATGGATTCCTCTGTCACCAGTCACTAATACAAGTAAGAGCCTTTTACCTTGTTGTGTTCAGCCACAAGCCATGATTCAAAAGCTGAAAATAGGAGAGAAGTGGCAATACCACCCAAAATACGACCCAACATCAAAACTTTGTACTGATGAGAATGCTTGGTAATACAGGTTAATATGTAAGTAATGCAATAAGTCACGCATGCTCGTTTCCGACCCCTGAATTTAAGTTATGAACCATCAGAAAAACATGTGAATAAGCTATTTCGTCACAAAACAACGTGGGTACCTAAATCAGAAAAGAAAATCTCACCATTTGTCATCTATCCAACAATGGTGCCAAACAACATTGAAGATCCAAATCCTTCGATAAAGAGCTGCCCAATTTCTCCTTTCCCATAGCCATACATCATTCAATTGTTAAGACAACTTTCACTGTAGACAAAGGCTAGTATGGCTACCATGGTTTGCTCTTGAGAACAGCTACACCATGTGTACTGATGCATGTAAACACAAGCACTACGATACTTAAAGATGGTCAATATCACATGTTATGCTTAACAGGAGACAAAGTTATCCTATTGGAAGCATGCATCTGTCTTTGTTTTTTCAGTATTCCAGAACTTACTTTTTAAATTGTTGAACTCGACTGGTTTTTGCCTCTCCGCAGTCGGTGCAACCTAAAGGTGGTCGCCAAAAACAAGTAGATCATGGGGTGGCATTTGGTGTCCTCATCATCCAAAAGCTTGCAAATGTCTTCGCGCTCTCACCAAGAAAAGGCTATTACATCACCTAGAGGATGGTCATTGAATCATCACCACAGTGGTTGGTTGGCCCACGGCTCAGCCTCTCTCAAGCGACTATTCATGTGGGTATCCTATCAAGCACCAACAGTGCCCATTGTTGAATGCCTCAATCGGCTGCCGCAACTGCAAGGTACACTCAATTCTTACGAGGGTGGGTAAATCCCTACGTGATTGGCATTATCGAAGAAGTGGCTGTCATTGTCGCCTCCATACCCCCTTGACAGAAAATCTACACAACGGTCATACTCTCACATGTCAACTGCTGGTCGTGACCAGTTAAACTCATGAAGGGTCTAGTTTTTGCTCAAGAATCCACAATGCACCTCAGTATTAAGCTCTCCATTGTACAATAGTGAATTGCATATTATCAAGGAAGTGGCTGTCACCACCACTTCTCATCCCCAAAACAAAGTTCTATGATGATCTTTTTGGGCAAAGAAAACTATCACCATATCCTTGCTTAAAACAAATCAAGTTTCTCACTGCTGCCGACTAACTGCTTTCTCTGTCACACCCCAACTCCAAGGGCATGACCAGCCGTGAACCATAGATCCATAACCTATGGAACACGTAAGCCTAACAATAAACTAATAATATAGTAGTGGAAAATAACATTAACACTAAATTGATCTCATGTCAATATGTTAAAGTCAACATACCTAAACTTGTTTACCCCAATTATCCAAATACAAGTAAAGAGGGCTATACAATATATGCTACGAAGGTCACAACACTATTAGTCCCCAATCAATTCCCTGAGTCCGCTATTGACACTCCAATCGTTTACCTAAAAAAATATTATTTTGAAAACATGAGCTAAAAAGCCCAGTGAATGGAAAGACATGCATATTCAAAGTGGCTGAAAAACATATTTAACATACGACATGTAAATCAAAGGTTTGGAAAAATAACTTCATCAAGATAATCAATTTCTCAAGAATAACACAATCGGATTCCAACAAGAAATCATACCACAATGGTGAATCATATCATAATGGTAGAGACTGTACGATATCCAATAATCGATAGGAACCAAATACCAAAAACAATAACTGATAATAAGAAAATACGTATGGCATACGATAGATAATCATAAACAAAGCTAGTAAAAACATTGTAACAGTAACAAATTATATCATCATCTCATACTGGTAAGGACTTGTACGATATCTGAGAACCATACCAAATGCCAGAAGATCTCAAGGTTGGATCCAACACCGTACTTAGGGTCACCACGGGTTGCCACCCCGGAACTGTTCCCTAAGACAATCCGGTAAAGGTCACCAGGACGCACCAGAAACTGTTCCTTCAACCGTTGAGCACTAGGGTCACCTCAGCCTCCCCCGGGTCTATTCCCTAGTGGCCAGGGTCACCCGCACACAGAGAAATAATTTTTCTGGACTTTTAGTACCAAATGCCAGAATATATCTCAGGGTTGGATCCAACATCGTACTTAGGGTCACCACGGGTTGTCGTCCGGGAACTGTTCCCTAAGACGATCCGGTGAAGGTCACCAGGACGCACCAGGCACTGTTCCTTCAACTATTGAGCACTAGAGTCACCTCAGCCTCCCCGGGTCTGTTCCCTAGTGGCCAGAGTCACCCGCACACAGAGGAATAAGACTTTCAATCATGGTCTCATTCACTATCACAAAGTCTCACCATATAAACAAGCGATTGAGTCACAATACTTCACAAAAGAATTCATCAAAGTAAGGAGAATTGCATGCCACAAGTATTTAGGCACTTAGTAAAACATTTTATAAAGGTAGTAATGAACAAGCATTATATATTATTTTTAAAATGTTTAGGGATACGGAAAAAAATACGTAGTATGCCAATCCACTCACCTCAAGTCCAGATGATATGCTTCTTGAGTGTTGCTTGTTACCCGAAGTAGAGTGAGATGTTATTAATGCCTTTTCCCTTTTTCTCACAATTTTCTTTGATAAAGTGCTCTTCCTTCCTTCTTCTCTCTTTTACTCTCTATTCTTTCTTAAAAGTATAAGACTACTTGTGCACTTGTATCTTAATCCAATTCCCAAATGCTCTATTTATAGACATCTTAGGATTATTCTAGAGAATATTGACATGTGACATTCGTAAGGGAGATTCTCTAGAATATTCTACCATCTCCTACATCCTTTTAGGTTTTAAGCTTATTTTGCACATGACAATTCCACTTTCCACAAGTATCTAGATTCATCTATAATATTCTAAAGTCTTCTTCAACCTTCTAAGTCCTTCTGGAACATTCTAAATCCATCTAAAACCTTCTAAAATATTCTAGACTTCTCTAGATTGTTTTAGATTATTCTACGTTATTCTTGAACTTTCTAAAATCTTCTAGACTATTCTAGATTTTTCTAGAAACTTCTCCAATATTTTAGATTATTCTAGACTATTCCAAATTCTTCTTTAAAATTTTTCTTATTCCTTACAAGATAATATTTCTAACTAGTTCCTTACCAAATTGGAACGGGGATATTACATTCTCGGTCTAGCACTCTGGTGCCATATGCTCGGCACTAAGATGGTAAGACTCTCACCAAGATTTGTAGGCCTATCAATCCCAAGGTGCTCAATCCATCTGTCAAAGGCCAATGGGTGATCGGTTTATCACCAAAGATTGGCTCCACTTGTAGCAATCCCCAGACCCCCCAAGAACCCTTCAATGACAAGCACCATCAAAGGCCATTCTGTTGAGACGTGGAATTCCACTTCGGCATCTATACGACTCAAATAGTGAAAATCCACACCAATCACTTAGATCATTTTATATTCACTCGGACACTATCCTTCGGGAAGTATTTTGAAATGCGGCATCTTCCTAGCAATCACCAAATAAACATGCTCGGCATCAGTTCGAACTGGTCAGCACCATCAAGATGAAGATCGGCACAATCATATACTACTGTTATGTCGACCCAGGCTAACCGAAGCAAGCCCCCAGGATTTTGCATACTAGACGTGGTGGTCGATCTCACCTAGGGACCACCGTTTAGTGGTCAATGTATCCTAGCATGGCCTTTCAACGGTAAGTAGCTCTCCATTTTCTCCATAAAAATGGTTGAAGACCCAAAGTTTGGGAGGCCTTGGTATGAGAACTCTCAACTCCATACCTCACACACACATTCTTACCATTTTCCTAGTTTTATACACTTGTCTATTCGGTTATTCATCGCAATACTGACTTAGGTATCGGAGGGTCCCTCTAATCTCATGTTGGTTTTGTAGCTCATGGACTGGATGATATTCCAAAACTAGGGACACACCTCAATAAATTTCAGTGATTGTGCGAATTTTTTGTTCGTATAATAATCAGGCGACTGAAAATTTTTGACAAACGGGAGAAATTATGTAATCATGGAAAGCCAGTCCTCGGACAACGTCCCTTCTCCCTTTGGGTGTAAGTCTTAACACTGCGTCCAAACCTGACCCAACATAACACGAAGCTAGGACATTGGGATCAGATATGATGATACTAGGGTGGTAAATCTGGAAGCCTATAACTAGCTTGAATCTTTATGGACTTGGCAAACTCAACCTCCCTATACGATTGACCACGTTTTATTTACAAGATCGCAAAATGAACCAGTTAAAAACCTTCATAAATAAATCATATTTCATTTGACAATAAAAGCTGTAATACTTACTTTTAGTTTTAATGCCGGCAATTTGAAAAAAAAGGTTACCGATATCAATTGCCGGCAAATACAATGTCTATTTCCTCTGATTGGGGTGTGAAGCCACTAAAATTTTTTATTAACGTATAGCATAAAACAGACAAGTAACAAACTACCTTGATATCAATTGAAATTCATGAGATATCATTATAAGTTTCACCAATATAACATCAAAGTTTTCATCTGAGATTTTCAATTTATCATTCCTTTGCTTTAGTAGAAAGAGAAGGAGAATGAGCTGGAGAAAGAGGAGAAGTAGATGGACAAGGAAAAGAAGAAGGAAGAAAAAAGAGAAGGAACGGATAAGGAGAAAAAACGAGGAGAAAGAGGAGGGGAAAGAGGAGGAGAAAAGTCAAGAAGAAAACAAAAAGCAGAAGTAAAAGAAAGAGGAGAAGGAGTAGGAGAGAAGAAGATAGGGAAAAGGAGCAGGAAAAGTGACCCGAAGAAGGAGAGAGGAGAAAGAGAAGGATTAGGAGAATGAATAAGGAGCAAGAGGAGAGGGAGAAGGAGAGAAGAGAAGTCACTCGAAAGTTTAAAATTTATGGTGACTCTAAGGAACATCAGGGACTTGCGAGGAACGAAAACTAAAAAAGAATCACATAGAAAAAGAGCATTGATTCCATATATACCTACATAGAGAGAGATTTAGAGAGAAGGAGAAAGGTAAAATGGTGCAATGGGAGTTCACATTAGGAACTGCATATTTTTTGGGTCTGAGATGAATGTACAGGCTTGCTCTGACAATTCAACGAAAACTCATAAGCCCTAAGTGCCCCAAGACCCGTCAATTTGCTCGGAGGTGACGGTTCTTGACTAGAAGATAACGTGATATCCCTTACCAGCTGCTAAGCTTCATGAAAGGCCACACCCTTGAAGCAAAGATTTCTCGGGAGAAGAAAAAAATGTAACACCCCGGTTACCGGATACATTAATTGATTAAATCGACCACAATATATATCACCAAATATAGAGCCAGAGCTCTAATTACCTCAATAAAAATTATAATTGAGAAATAAAATGCATGGACAAAGAATAAATATTTATCCATAATGATGCAAGCTTCATAGCCTCACCATGTGAGGTTGGGTGGAAGTTTGGCTATAAACAGCCATGGTGCTGTCAGGCAAACTGTAGACAAGAAAGGAGGAAAAAAGGAGAGAGGAAGAATAAAAAAATATATAGAAAGAAAAATTTATGAGATTTTAGAGTAAAAAATTGGGTGATGATTTTACTTCAGATCGCTACCAAATTTAAATATATTGTTCATGATTCTTCGAATTTCACATCTATTGAAGTCATTGATGATTTTGAGGTACGTGATAATATACAATATGCTTATGTCTTTAAATTTATTTGTAAAGAGTGTCCTTTTGATGATCGTAAATTTGTAGTATTTCCTATTGATATGAAATTCTACAACAGGAAAATTGGCACAAAAGGGAGGAAAAGCGACAGGAAGGAGAGAGGAGGAGGAACAAGAGGAGAATGAAATGATACAAAAGGAAGTAGAGGGCGAATGAGAAAAAGGAGAAGGAGAAGCAAATGAAGGAGGAGAGAAGAGAAGTCACTCGAAAGATCAAAATTTATGGTGACTCCAAAGAAAATCGATGACTTGAGAGGAATGGAAAGTAAAATAGAATCACATAAAAAAACAGCAATGACTCCATAAAACCATAAATTTACGGTGTGTATAGGGATATATATATATATACATATATACTTATAGAGAGAGATTTAGAGAGGGAGAAAGGCAAAATTGTACAATGGGCAATCACATTAGGAACTACGTATTTCATGGGTCTGTGATGAATGGAGACTCATAATCCCTAAATACCCTTAAGACCCGTCAATTTGCTCAGAGGTGATGTCGTTACCAGAAGATAACGTAATATCTATTTTCAGTTGTTGAGCTTTATAAAAGGCTACAAATTTGAACTCCCTTTGAAGCTAAGATTCCCTAGGAGAAGGAGGAGAATAAGGAGTACAATGAGAAAGAGAAGGATAAAAAGGAGGAGGATAAGAGTGAAAAAGAAGAAGAGAAATAAGCAGGAGGAAGGAAAAGGAGAAGGAGAATGAGAAGAAACAGAAGGAAGGAGAAGCAAAAGGAAAAACAAGGGAAGAAGGAAGAGGAAGAGATGCTAAAGATGAAGGAGAAGGAGAAATAGAAGAGAAAGAAGAAGAAGAATGATGGAGGAGAAAGAGATGGAGAACAGAAAGAGAAGGAGAAGGAGAATGAGGAAAATCGGCAAGAAAAAGAATGGAGGAAATATAACGAAAGAGAAGAAAGAGAAGGCTGAGGTGGAGGAGAATGATGATGAAGAAGAAAAAGGAGCAAAAAGAGAAGGAGAAGAAACAGAAGGAAGGAAAGGGAGAATGAGGAGACACAAGAGAAAAAGCAGGTGAAGGAGAGAAGAGAAGTTACTCGAAAGATGAAAATTTATAGCAACTCTAAGGAGCATCGGTGACTTGCGAGAAATGAAAAGTAAAACAAAAATCACATAGAAAAATAACAATGATTCCATAAAACCATAAATTTATAATATGTATAGAGACATATATACACATATATACTTATAGAGAAAGGGAGAAAGGGAAAATGGTGCAATGGCAGATCACATTAGGAGCTGCACATTTCTTGGGTTTGTGACAAACTTACAAGCTTGCTCTGACGATTCAACAAATACTCACAAGCTTTAAGTGCTCTAAGACCCATCAATTTGTTTGGAGGTGATACCCTTTGACTGGAAGATAACGTAGATACCCTTCCGGTTGCTGATCTTTATGAAAGGCCCTAAATTTGAATTTCCCTTGAAGCTAAGATTTCTCAGTAAGAGAAGAAGAATAAAGAGGAGAATGATAAGGAAAAAAAGGAGGAGGATAAGAGTGAAGAATGAGAACAAGAAAGAGGAGAAGAAGAAAAAGAGATATGAGGAGGAAAAGGAAAAGGAGAAGAATGAGAAGCAAGAGGAAAAGTAGGGGAAAAAGGAGAAGAAAAAGTACAAGGAGGAAGAGATGCAGAAGATGAAGGAAAAGGATAAATATAAAAGGAGGTGGAAGAAGAAGAATGAGGGAGGAGAAGGAGCAGGAGAGCAAAAAGGAAAGGAGAACGAGGAGAAGAAATAGGAAAATCGGCTGGAAAAAGAGGGAAGAGGAAAATTGACATGAAGGAGAGAGAAGGAGGAGAAGAATGATTAAGAAAGAGGAGAAGGAGAAGAAACAGAAGGAAAAGGAAGAGAAAGAGGAGCATGAGGCAGGTGAAGAAGGATAGAAGAGAAGTCACTCGAAAGATCAAAATTTATGGCGACTCTAAGAAACATCGGTGACTTGTGAGGAATAGAAAATAAAATAAAATCACATAGAAAAAGAGCAATGATTCCATAAACCATAAATTTATAGGGTGTATACACATAGATACTTATAGAGAAAGGGAGAAAAGGAAAATGGTGCACAGAGAGATTACATTAGGAACTACGTATTTCTTGGGTCTGAGACGAACTTATAGGCTTGCTTTGACGATTCAACGGAGACTCGTAAGTCCAAAGTGCTCTAAGACAGGAATATAACGTAATATCTCCGAGTTGCTCAACTTTATGAAAGGCCACAAATTTGAACTCCCCTTTAAGCTAAGATTCCCTAGGAGGAGAAGGAGAATAAGGACAATGAGAAGAAGGAGAAAAAATAGGAGGATAAGAGTAAGGAGGAGGAGAAGAAGAGTAAGGACAATGAGAAGAAGGAGAAAAAATAGGAGGATAAGAGTAAGGAGGAGAAGAGAAAGAAGGAAAAGGAAAAGGAAAATGAAAAGACATAGAAGGATGGAGAAGGAGAAGTAAGAGGAAAAAAACAGGGCAAGGTGGAAGATATGCAAAAAGATGAAGGAGAATGAGAAATAGAAGAGGAAGAAAAAGAATGAGGGAAGAGAAGAAGGAGAAAGAGGAAAATCGACAGGAAAAAAGAGGAAGGCGGGAAAGTGATAGAAAGGAGAGACGAGAAAGAGAATGACAAGGAGAAGATTGAAGAAGCAGGAAGAGGGGTAAGAGGAGAAGTAGGTGAAGAAGGAGAAGGAGAGAAGTCACTCGAAAGATCAAGACCCATCAATTTGCTCGAAGGTGATGCCTCTTGACCGGAAGGTAACGTAATAGCCCCTTCAAGTTGTTGAGCTTTATGAAAGGCCATAAATTTGGAGTCCCCTTAAAGCTAACATTTCGTAGGAGGCGAAGAAAATAAGGAGAAAAATGAGGAGGATAAGAGGGGAGGGGGAGGAGGAGGAGAAGAGAAATGAGGAGTAGGAGAAGGAAGAGGAAAAGTAAGGGAAGAAGGGGAAGAAGGAGAAATAGAAGAGGAGGAAGAAGAGGAGAAAGAGAAGGAGGAAATAGGAAAAACAAGAGGAAGATGGTGGGAGGAGAAAGAGGAAGAGGAGGAGGAAAAGGAAGAAGAAGAAGAAAAAGGAGTAGGAAAGTGGAAAAAGGAGGAAAATCGGGAGGAAAAAAGAGGAAATTGATGAAGTTGAAGGAGGAGGAAGAAGAAGAAGAATGAGGAGGGAGGAGGGAGGAGAAGGGAAAGAGGAGTAGGAAAATCAGAAGGAGAAGAATAAGGGGAACAATGAGAAGGAAAAGGAGAAGGTGAAGGAGGAGGTGAAGAAGGACGGGGAGGAGGAGAAGGAAGAAGAAGAAGTTGTCTCCTCTATGCTTAAATGTTGCTCGAAATTGACGTAGAAGAAGGGAGGAGTTGGAGGAGGAGGAGGAGGAGGAAGGAAGGAAGAAAATTTCAACTAGGGTGACATTTACTCACTTATCTATCATTTGTATTACTCTACCCTTTAAAACTTATATGCTTAATACATGAAAAAAAAATATATATATTATTTATAACATCTAAATTTTTAAAATTTCAAATTCCGACCTTGGGAGACTTATTTGAAAGTATAATTTTTTTTTCCAAGGAATGGTAGGCGGGTGGGTTCTTGGGCCAGGTAATGGGTTTGGGGGCAAAACCAAGCCCTCTTTTTAAGGATATTGGGTTCGGAAGGACCAACTATCAGGCCTATCAGATTTTAGACCTATTTTTTTGGGCGGGGTAATGGGACCTGTGAGTAACCTGGCCCATGAACACCCCTAAGTTGGGAGGAAAAACAAACAGAAAAAGGAAAATGAGAAGGAGGTGTTGGAGGAGAAAGGAAAGAAAATGAGGAGGAAAATTGGGAGGAGGAAAATGAGAGGAAGAATAAGGGAGGAGAAAAAGAAGGATAAATAGGAAGATAAGGATAAGGAAGAGTAAGAGAATGGAAAGGGGAAGAAGGAGAAGAAGAGTAGTCGCTTGAAAGATTAAAATTTATGGCAACTCTGAGGAACATTGGTAAATTGTGAGAAATAGAAACTAAAACAGAATTTGAGAAGCAAAAGGGGAAAAAGGAAGGAGAGGGAAAAGAAGTGGACAAGAGAAGTTACTTGAAAGATCAAATTAGGGTCAATACCATTCTGCCCCTAGAATAATTAATTTTCCCATATTGCTCCCTGAAAGAAATAAATACGTTGCAATATTATCCACAATCTTATTTCCATTTGATCGTCCATCTGTTTTGTACCAAATCAACCAATCAGGAATTACAAAACAGACGGACAACCAAATGGAAAAAAAAATCATTTTTAATTTTTAAAAATGATTAATTTTTTTAAATTAAACAAAACAGACGATGGATCACATTGTTATATTTTAATTTTTTTAAGGGGACAATGTGGAAAAATTAATCATTTGGGAGGCACAGAGATTTTTTGTATGTTTTAGGGGGCAAAATAGAGTTTTCTCCAAAATTTATGGTGGCTTTCAAGAACAGAATCGGGGAAAGAAAAGGGGAAGAAAAAGGAGGAGAGAGAACACAAGGAAAGTGAAGAAGAAAAAGAATAAGGAAGAGAAGAATAAAGGAGGAAGAGTGAAGAAGATGAATAAAACTAAGTCAATATTACAAAATACTCTCTATTGTGATGGGCATACATTGGTGGAAAGGAATAAGAAGAAGAATGATAAGAGAAGGAAATGAGGGAGGAGAAAGAGGAGAAGAAAAAGAAGTAAGAAGAAAAGCAGAAGAAGGAGAAATAGAAGAGCTTCGCATGGGAGGAGAAAGAGAAGGAAAAGGAGGAAAATTGGGAGGAAGAAAGAATGAGGAGAAAAAAGAGGAGGAGGAGAATGAAGGAGTAAAAGAAGAAGAAGAAAAATAGCACTAGCACTAAGTCAATAATACAAAGTAATCTTCTACGATGGGCATACATTGGTGGAGAGGAAAAAAAAAGAATGATAGGAATAAGAAAAAAATGGAATAGAAAAAGAAGACGAATGAGAGGAATAATAAGAAAGAGTTTAAGAAAAAGGAATAGGAGGAAGAAGAAGGAGGAAGGAGGAAATGAGAGAAGAAGAAGGATAGAGGAGAAAGAGAAGGAGGAAGAGGAAAAGAGAAAAGAGATGAATGAAAGAGGAGGAAAATAAGGAGAAGAAACAGAATTAAGGAAATGAAGGAGGAAGAGCAGGAAATAACCCAAATAATAAGAAAGAGTAGAAGAAAAAAGAGGAGAATGATAGGAATAGGAAGAAATAGGAGTAGAAGAAGAAGAGGAATAACAAGAAAAAGTAGATGAAAAAAAGGAAGGAGGGAAGAGAAGGGAAAAAAGGAAAAAGGAGAAGGAAGTAAAGAGAGAGGAAGAAGGATAGAGGAGAAAAAGAATGATGAGGAGGAAGAGGAGGACAAGGAAAATAAGGAGAAAGCAAAGAGGGAGGAGAAAGAGAAGAGGAATGAAGGAGAAGGAGGAAGAGAAAAAGAAAAAGAACAAGAGAAGAAAAAGAAGTAAGAAGAAATACAAAAAAGGAGAAATAGAAGATGAAGAAGGAGCATCAGAGGAGAAAAAGAAGGAAAGGGAGGAAAATTGGGAGAAAGAACGAGTGAGAAAGAGGAGGAGAATGAAGAAGAAGAAATGGGAGAGGAAGAAGGATGGAGGAGCAAGAAAATGCTGATAAGGAAGAGGACAATGAGAAAAAGGAGGAAGAGGAGGGAAAGAAAATGAGCAGGAAATAGAAGAGAAGGAAAGAGGGAGGAGCATGAGATGAGAACAAGAAGGAAATAAGATGGTTGATAACATTGCAACATTTTTATTTTTTTAAGGGGACAATGTGAAAAAATTAATCATTCTGGAGGCAATATGTAATTTTACCAAAAATTTATGGCGACTTTGAGGAACATCAGTGAATTACGAGGGGCATACATTGGTGGAAAGAAAGAAGAATGAAAATGATAGGAATAGGAAGAATGAGGAGTAGAAGAAGAAGATGAAGGCGAAGGAGAGGAATAAGAAGAAAGAATAAAAGAAAAAAGAGGAAGGAAGAGGGAGGAGAAGAGAATAGAAAGAAAAGGAGGAAAAGGAGGAAGGAGGGAGGAGAAGGGAAAGAAAAGGAGGAGGATGAGGAGGAGGAAGAAGGATAGATGAGAAAGAGAATGATGATGAAGAGGAGGACAATGAGAAGGAAAATAAAGAGGAGAAAGAGGAGAAAGAGGAGAAAAATGGAGGAGAATAAGAGAAGAAAAAGAAGTAAAAGGAGTAGGAAGAGATGCAAAAGAAAGAGAGATAGAAGAGGAAGGAGCGTGGGAGGAGAAAGAGAAGGAAAGGGAGGAAGAATGAGTGAGGAGAATGAAGAAGTAAAAGAAGAAGAAGAAGAATAACACTAAGTCAATATTACAAAGTACTCTTTTACGATGGACACACATTAGTGGAGAGGAGGAAAAAAGAGAATGATAGGAATAAGAAGATGAAGGAGATGAATAATAAGAAATAGTTTAAGAAAAAGGAGTAGGAGGAGGAAGTGGTGTCCATCTCACCTAGGGACCACCGTTTAGTGGTCAATCTATGTATCCCAAGCATGGCCTCTCAACGATAAAGTAGCTCTTCATTTTCTCCATAAAGATGGTTGAAGACCCAAAGTTCCCTCTAACCTCAAGTTGGTTTTGTAGCTCGTGGACTAGATGATATTTGAAAACTAGGGACGCACCTCAATACATTTCAGTTATTGCGCAAATTTTTGTTCGTATAATAATCTAGCGACTGAAAATTTTTGACACGGGAGAAATTATGTAATCATGGAAAGCCATTCCTCGAACAACGTCCCTTCTCCCTTTAGGTGGTAAGTCTTAACACTGCGTCCAAACCTGAACCAGCATAACACGAAGCTAGGACATTGGGATCAGATATGATGATACTAGGGTGGTAAATCTGGAAGCCTATAACTAGCACGAATCATTATGGACTTAGCAAACTCAACCTCCCTATACGATTGGCCACGTTTTATTTACATGATCGCAAAATGAACCAGTTAAAAATCTTCATAAATAAAAATCATATTTCATTTGACAATAAAAGCTGTAATACTTACTTTTAGTTTTAATGTTGGCATTTTGAAAAAAAAAAAGTTATCGATCACCAAAAGGGTTTTAACTGGCCATCATCATGACAAGTTTACAAATTAATCATGTCAATATCAACAAATCAGTGTATTAAATTAATCAAGCCGGTCGTCAGTAGGTTATGTATGCCTTTAAAATGCCATGATCTCTATTTGCAGATTCTGTAAGTGTTTTGTATTCTCAAGTAAGCAGGTCTCTAACCCCACATAGTGCCAACACTACAATGCAAGCACAAATGACATCCTAATTCCTACCCCAAACATTTCCATGTGGGATTTCGTATTGCAGTTGATAAATTCAAGGAAACAAGAAAAGCAAAAATGAAAAAGACCACAACTCCATGACAAGTCCAATGTATAACTCTACAACAACTTCATGACAAGTCCAATGTCTAACTTATAGCAGTAGAGTTACTGACATCCTTTATGGCCTTCTGCAGACTGTGTCAATGCTGTTGAAGTGATAAAGGATGATAAGCTTTTGGCAGATACAGTGTCTATTTCCTCTGAGTGGGGTGTGATGCCACTAAAAGTTTTTATCGATGTATAGCATAAAATAGACAAGTAACAACCTACCTTTTACTACCTCGATATCAATTGAAATTCATGAGATATCATTATAAGTTTCACCAATATATAACACCAAAATTTTCATCAGATATTTTCAATTTATCATTCCTTTGCTTGCATAGATCTAGGCCTATTTGTTTGGTCAATCATCAAAGGCAGGGGGAACCACTATAGACGAGACCCCCCGACCTCGATTATTTTGCATAGTCCGGGGGCCGGCCGCAGCTAGGCATAGTGGCGCTCTCGCCTGGCGCCATTCCCAGACCTAGTAGCCGACGGGCAGGCCGTGCCTGAATTTAGACCGGACCAGACTCTTCTTTGTTTGAGCTGCTTCCACACACGCAAACCAGTAGATCTCACTTGTCCTGGACTGGACAAGTAAAGTAGAAAGCAAAGGACAACGAGTAGGAGCAAGAGGAGAAATAGATGGACAAGGAGTAGAAGAAGAAGGAAGAAAAAAGAGGAAAAGGAGCGGAGAAGGAGAGGAGGAAGGATAAGAAGCGGATAAGGGGAAAAAACAAGGAGGAGAAGGAGAAAGAAGAAAAAAGAGGAGCGGAAAGAGAAGGAGGAGAGAAGTCAAGAAGAAGAAGAAAAAGCAAAAGTAGAAGAAAGAGGAGAATGAGTAGGAGAAGAAGATGGGGAAAAGGAGCAGGAAAAGTGACTGGAAGAAGGAGAGAGGAAAAAGAGAAGGCTGAGGAGAATGAAGGAGGAGGAGGAGGAGCAAGAGGGGTGGGAGAAGGAGAAAGAGGAGGACGATAGCAGGTGAAGTGGGAAAAGGAGAGAAGATAAGGCACTCAAAAGTTCAAAATTTATGGCGACTCTAAGGAACATCAGTGACTTGTGCGAGGAACAAAAACTAAAATAGAATCACATAGAAAAAAAGCAATGATTCCATAAAACCATAAATTTACAGTGTGAATAGAGGCATATATATACACACATACCTATATAGAGAGAGATTTAGAGAGAACGAGAAAGGTAAAATGGTGCAATGGGAGTTCACATTAAGATGAATTAATAGGCTTGCTCTGACAATTCAACGGAAACTCATAAGCCCCAAGTTCCCCTAGACTCATCAATTTGCTCGAAGGTGATGGCTCTTGACTGGAAGATAATGTAATATCCCCCACCAGCTACTGAGCTTTATGAAGGTCACACCCTTGAAGCTAAGATTTCCCAGGAGAAGAAAAAAATGTAACACCCCAGTTTCTCGGATACGTTAATTGATTAAATCAACCACAATATATATCACCAAATATAGAGTCAGAGCTCTAATTACCGCAATAAAAATTATAATTGAGAAATAACATGCATGGACAAAGAATGAATATCTGTCCATAATGATGCAAGCTTCCTAGCCTCACCATGTGAGGTTGGGTGGAAGTTTGGCTATAAATAGCCATGGTGCTGTCAAGCAAAATGCAGACAAGAAAGGAGAAAAAAATGATGCAGGAAGGAAGAGAAAGAGAGGAAGAAGAAAAAAATATATAGAAAGAAATTTTTTTGAGATTTTAGAGTCAAAAATTGGGTGGTGATTTTATTTCATATCGCTACCAAATTTAAGTATATTGTTTGTGATACTTCGAATTTCACATCCATTGAAGACATTGATGATTTTGATGTACGTGGTAATATACAATATGCTCATGTATTTAAATTTCTTTGTAAGAATGTCCTTTTGATGTCTTAAATTTGTAGTATTTCCTATTGATATTAAATTCTGTAAGAGAAAAATTGGCAGAAAAAAAGGGAGAAAAAGTGACAGAAAGGAGGGAGAAAGGGAAGGATGAGGAGGAACAAGAGGAGAAGGAAGTGGAGGGCAAAGGAGAAGAGGCGGAGGAGGATAAGCAAGAGGAAAAAAGGTGAAGAAGGAGAAGTCACTCGAAAGATCAAACTTTATGGCGACTCTAAAGAACATTGGTGACTTGAGAGGAATGGAAACTAAAATAGAATCACATAAAAAAACAATGACTCCATAAAACCATAAATTTACGGTGTGTATAGATATATATATACTTATAGAGAGAGATTTAGAGAGGGAGAAAGGCAAAATTGTGCAATGGGAGATCACATTCGGAACTAAGTATTTCTTGGGTTTGTGATGAACGAAGACTCATAAACCCTAAATACCCTTATGCTTGCTTTGACAATTCAACAGAGACTCATAAGCCCTAAATACCCTTAAGACCCGTCAATTTGCTCGGAGTTGATGTCTCTACTGGAAGATAATGTAATATCCTTTTTTAGTTGTTGAGCTTTATGAAAGGCTACAAATTTGAACTCCCTTTGAAGCTAAGATTCCCTAGGAGGAGGAGAAGAATGAGAAGGAGAAGGAGAAAAATGAGGAGGATAAGAGTGAAAAAGAAGAAGAATGAGGGAGGGAGGAGCAGGAGAACGAAAAGGAAAGGAGAAACTAGAGAAGAAGAAGAAATAGGAAAATCGGCAGGAAAAAGGAGGGAGGAGGAAAAATGATACGAAGGAGAGAGGAGGAGAAGAATGATGAAGAAAGAGGAGAAGGAGAAGAAACAGAAGCAAAAGGAGAAGGAGAGCGAGGAGGAGCATGAGGCTGGTGAAGGAGAGAAGAGAAGTCGCTCGAAAGATCAAAATTTCTGGCGTCTCTAAGGAACATCGATGACTTGCGAGAAACGGAAATAAAATAAAATCACATAGAAAAAGAGCAATGATTCCATAATCCATAAATTTACAGGGTGTATACAAACATATACACACATAGATACCTATAGAGAGAAGGAGAAAGGGAAACTGGTGCAATGATAGATTAAATTAGAAACTACGTATTTCTTGGGTTTGAGACGAACTTACAGGCTTGCTTTGACGATTCAACGGAGACTCGTAAGTCCAAAGCAGTGGCGGATCCATAATGGGGGCAGTTGCCCCCATTGGAATTTTAAAATTTTTAGGGCATAAGTATAATTTTAAAAGTTTTAAAATTTATTAGAAATTTGCCCCCACTAAATTTTTTTTAAAAGATTTATATGCAGTTATGATATTTTGACAAATATACGGGTCACTTATAAATGTCAAAAAAATTCCTTTAAAAGGCTAAATGCCTCCATTATGGGTTAGATTAAATTATATTGCTTTGGTGTTTTGAATAGTTTTATTGTGATTGGTTAAATAATTCTTATACCAAAGTTTAGTCTAATAGAACAGTTATAGTTTATGTTTGTTTCGATTGATTGTTAAAATTCAACTATATATGATTGAACCAAATTTTTTGGTTTAAATTTTTTTGGTAGGTGATTAGGTCTTATAGATAAATTTATAGTGAATTTTTTTTGTTGACACTTTTTGTTTAGTGCTCATATATATGAGTTGTTACTTTAATTGACGTTCTATTAATGAAATTATACTTTTGTGAACATTAGTAATTTTAATATTCATACAGTTTAGGTTGCTCCAACTAAGCAAAATTTTTGGCTCCGCCCCAGGTCCAAAGTGCTCCAAGACAGGAATATAACATAATATCTCCTAGTTGCTGAACTTTATGAAAGGCCACAAATTTGAACTCCCCTTGAAGCTAAGATTCCCTAGGAGGAGAAGAAGAATAAAGGCAATGAGAAGAAGGAGAAAAAAGAGGAGGAGAAGAGTGAGGAGAAGAAGAAAGAGAAGGAAAAGGAAAAAAAAGGAGAATGAGAAAACACAAAAGGATGGAGAAGGAGAAGGAGAAGCAAAAGGAAAAATAGGGCAAGAAGGTGGAAGAGATGCAGAAGATGAATTAGAAGGAGAAATAGAAGAATAAGGGAGAAAATGGAAAAAGAGGAGAAAAAGGAGAAAGAGGAAAAGCGATAAGAAAGAGAGACGAGAAAGAGAAAGATGAGGAGAAGATTGAAGAAGGAGGAACAATGGCAAGAGGAAAAGAAGAGGGAGAAAGAGAAGTAAGAGGAAAAGTAGGTGAAGGAGAAGGCGAGAAGAGAAGTCACTCGAAAGATCAAGACCAGTCAATTTGCTCAGAGGTGATGCCTCTTGATTGGAAGGTAATGTAAATAGCCCCTTTTAGTTGCTGAGCTTTAAAAAAGGCCATAAATTTGAACTCCCCTTAATGCTAACATTCCTTAGGAGGCGAAGAAAATAAGGAGAAAAGGGAGGATAAGAGCGAAGAAAGAAGGGGAGGGGAGGAGAAAAAGTAGAGAAATGAGGAGAAGGAAGAGGAAAAGTAAGGGAAGAAAGATGAAAAGATGTAGAAGATGAAGGAGAAGGAGAAATAAAAAAGGAAGAAGAAGATGAATGAGGGAGGAGGGAGGAGTAGGAGTACGAGAGCGCAGAGAGAAAGAGAAAAAGGAAAATCAGCTGGAAAAAGACGGCGGAAAAGCGACAAGGAGAGAGGAGAAAAATGAAGAAGAACAAAAACAAGAAGAATAAGGAGGAGTAGCAAGAGAAGAAGGAGAAGAAAAAGGAGAGGAAGAAGGAGAAAGAGGAGGATGAGGATGAGAAGCAGGAGAAGAAGGAGGAAGAGATGCAAAAGAAGAACTAGAAGACGAGGAAGAAGAAGAAGAATGAGGGAGGAGAAGGAAAAAAAAGGAGAAAAAGGAGAAAGAGGAAAATCGACTGGCGAAAGGAGGGAGGCGGGAAAGCGACGGGTAGGAGAGACGAGAAAGAGGAAAAGGAGAAGATTGAAGAAGCAGGAGGAAGAGTGGCAAGAGGAGAAAGAGGAGAAGCAAGAGGAAAAGTAGGTGAAGAAGGAGGAGAGAAGAGAAGTCACTCGAAAGATCAAGACCCATCAATTTGCGCGAAGCTGATGCCTCTTGACTAGAAGGTAATGTAATATCCCCTTTTAGTTGCTGAGTTTTATGAAAGGCCATGAATTTGAATTTCCCTTAAAGCTAACACTCCCTAGGAAACGAAGAAAATAAGGAAAAAAAGGAGGATAAGAGTGAAGAAAGATAGGGAGGAGGAAAAGGAGAAGGAGAAGGAGAAGGAAGAGAAAAAGTAAGGGAAGAAAGAGAAATAGATGTAGAAGATGAACGAAAAAGAGAAAATAGAAGAGGAGGAAGAAGAATGCTACTTTTAACAGCAACAAAGAAAAATATCTCAATTATTATAAACAATTTTTTTTTTCATAAACATAACATTAGAATAACTGGGTAAAAATTTTAAAGAGTACACGATAGATTGTTAATACAATAGGAAAAGAGAATTATGTGAATAAGAAATACTAGTATATAACTTTTACTAAAATAGCCAACAAGATGTGAATGCAATATCAACAATGTAAGAATTATATCGAAATATAGCATAAAATAAACAAAGTAACAATAATCAACTTTTACTAACAATAATCAACTTTTATTTACTTCGATATCAACCAAAATTCTAGCAAACTTGTACTGTAGTAGCATATGACTCTACCCTTTATGTATATATCAAGAAAAAACACAAAAATACAAATATCATTAGTTCTTATATGCAAAACTAGGGTGAGATAGATTATCAATACATTAGGAAAAGTAAAAATGATATATAAGAAGTACTCTATATCAACACACTAAAAGAGCTAAAAAAATATGAAAGCAAATCCAACAATTTCTTGAGAATTATATGAAAATATAACATACAATATGCAAATAACAATAATAAGCTTTTACTTATTTCGACATCAACCAAAATTCCAACAAGCTGTATTACACCGGCATAGGACTCTATATTTTATGCATATAAAGTCAATACACATAAATATAAAAACAAGCTTGCTATATGCACCGTCATTCGCTCCCATATGCAAAATCAGGAGAGTGATGATATATATTTACGAGATACCATTCTTATAAATAGCTAAAAATAATAACAATGAGAGATATAGAGAGTAACAACAACTAACAATAACTGCATGAATTCAATAAACAACAACCAATGCCAACAAGTTAGGAAAGAAAGAAAATCATAAAAAAAACAAAAAAGGAAACAAATAATTCTGCACTGCTGCTACTTATAACTGTGACAGAAAAATATTGTAATAAGTTAATATATCAAATTATTGTTTTGTCATGGGCATACCTTTAGAGTAGATGAATAAGAATTTTGAACACCATGAGATATATTGTCACTACAATATCAAAAGAGAAAAAGATAAATAAGAAGCATCAGTATATCAATATACTAAAAGTGCCAACAAGATGTGAATGCAATACAACAACTTCTAGAGAATTATATTGAAATAAAGCATAAAACAAACAAATAACAATAACCAATTTTTAAGTACCTTGAAATCAACCGAAATTCTTGCAAGTTACATTGCACAGGCATAGGATTCCGCACTTTATGCATATCAAGACAATACATAAAATACATTATTTTTGGTTCCTATATGCAAAATTTGAATTGTCGTTGTGATACATATTTATTGAGATACAATCTTTGTAAAAAACAAAAGAAACTAAGAATGAGATGTGAAAAGTGATGAGAAGACTTAAATCAACATAGCGAATAATAGTTGTATTAAATTTATTAGACAGCGAGCATGCCAACAATTTAGGAAAGAAAAAAAATTATAAAGCAAACATAAAATGTGGACAATCACTTCCACATTGCTACTACGTGTGACAACGAAAGAAAAAACTAACACCGAGTCATTATTTCAAAGTACTCTTTTGTCATGGGATACATAGGTGGATTGAAAGAAGGAAAATGATAGGAATAAGAAGAAAGTGGAGTAGAAGGAGTAGAAGTAGAAGGTAAAGGAGAGGAATAAGAAGAAAGAGTAGAAGAAAAATGAGTAGAAGTAGGAGGACGAACTTACAATGGGAAATCACATTAGGAGCTGCGTATTTCTTTGGTTTGAGACCGAACTTATAGGCTTGCTCTAACGATTCTACAAAGATTCATAAGCCCAAAATGCCCTAGGACCCGTCAATTTGCTCGGAGGTGATGACTCTTGACTACAAGATAACATAATATTCCCTTCCAGTTGCTGAGCTTTATGAAAGGCCACAAATTTAAACTCCCCTTGAAGTTAAGATGCCCCACTCTTCCTCTTGTCCCTCAACACTGGGGCATGCAAGCCATTGAGAGGACATGACACTCAAACTAGTTGGAGGGTAAATTGCTAAACTGCCAACAACTTACATATGAGCCCTAACATCAAGTGTTATGTTGATGAACATATTATGAAGGAGTTTTTGATAGAACATGAGAGATTTTATGTTGAGTTTGAACGGACTATATCCATCGTGATTCGTAACACATAATGGAATAGAGTTCGTCTTTTTTGATATTGTTTCAACCAATCGAATATTCAACGGTTAAAGAATGTTTTTTCTGAAGTGTTGTGCTGCAATGGTTGATGAACGATGGAAGAAGAAAGGACGGAATTATAGGAAGGACTAAGGAGGATTTGGGAGAATGTTGGATGGATTTTTACATAGTCGTAAAAACGCTATGCTTTTACAGAATAAATACACGGGAGTAGTGAAGGAAGATAGAATTGTAGAAAAGGTGCCCAATAAGATGGTAGCTGATGAAAATTTTCTAAAGGAAGAAAAAAGATGGAAAATGAAGTAGTTTGCATTAGAGAAAGTCTTTTTCATCCATGAAGAGAGATTCAGAGGGCTTTGTCAATCATCTTGAATTTTGATGTGAAGCTGATTGTGTTTCAGACCGGGAAGGCAATATTACTCTTCTTCTTCCCCTCCTTTATTCTTATCCTCCTCCTTTTTCTCTTTCTCCTTTTCATTGTCCTCCTTATTCTTCTTCTCCTCCTCCTCCTTATCCTTCTCTTTCTTCCTCTCGCTTTTCCTCCTTCTTTCTTCTGATGTGAAGCTGAGTGTGTTTCAAACTGGTAAGGCAATATCACTCTTCTTCTCCTCCTTTATTCTTATCCTCCTCCTTTTTCTCCTCCTTTTCATTGTCCTTATTCTTCTTCTCCTTCTCTTCTCTCTTTCTCTTTCCTCTTTCTTCCTCTTGCTTTTCCTCCTTCCTTTTTCTCCTCCTCTCTCCTTCTTCCTCACGACTTTCCTCGTCTTTCTCCTCTTCCTCCTCCTCTTTCTCTTTCCCTTTACCTTTCCCTACTCCATCTTCTTCTTCATCCTCCTACTCTTTTTTCTTCTACTCTTTCTTCTTATTCCTCTCTTCTTCTACACCACTTTCTTCTTATTCCTATTATTTTTCTTCTTTTTATCCACTTATGTATGCCCATGACAAAAGAGTACTTTGAAATAATGACTCGGTGTTAGATTTTTCTATCGTTGTCACACGTAGTAGCAATGTGGAAGTGATTGTCCACATTTTCTGTTTGCTTTATAATTTTTTTTCTTTCCTAAATTGTTGGCATGCTCGCTGTCTAATAAATTTAATACAACTATTATTCGCTATTGTTGATTTAAGTCATCTCATCACTTTTCACATCTCATTCTTAGTTTCTTTTGTTTTTTACAAAGATTGTATCTCGATAAATATGTATCACAACGACAATTCAAATTTTGCATATAGGAACCAAAAATAATGTATTTTATGTATTGTCTTGATATGCATAAAGTGCGGAATCCTATGCCTGTGCATTATAACTTGCAAGAATTTCGGTTGATTTCAAGGTACTTAAAAATTGGTTATTGTTATTTGTTTGTTTTATGCTTTATTTCAATATAATTCTCTAGAAGTTGTTGGTATTGCATTCACATCTTGTTGGCACTTTTAGTATATTGATATACCGATGCTTCTTATTTATCTTTTTCTCTTTTGATATTGTAGTGACAATATATCTCATGGTGTTCAAAATTCTTATTCATCTACTCTAAAGATATGCCCATGGCAAAACAATAATTTGATATATTAACTTATTACAATATTTTTCTGTCACAGTTATAAGTAGCAGCAGTGCATAATTATTTGTTTCTTTTTTTGTTTTTTTTATGATTTTCTTTCTTTCCTAACTTGTTGGCATTGGTTGTTGTTTATTGAATTCATGCAGTTATTGTCAGTTGTTGTTACTCTCTATATCTCTCATTGTTATTATTTTTAGCTATTTATAAGAATGGTATCTCGATAAATATATATCATCACTCTCTTGATTTTACATATGGGAGCGAATGACGGTGCATATAGCAAACTTGTTTTTATATTTATGTGTATTGACTTTATATGCATAAAATGTAGAGTCCTATGCCGGTGTAATACAGCTTGTTGGAATTTTGGTTGATGTCGAAATAAGTAAAAGCTTATTATTGTTATTTGCATATTGTATGTTATATTTCCATATAATTCTCAAGAAATTGTTGGATTTGCTTTCATATTTTTTTAGCTCTTTTAGTGTGTTGATATAGAGTACTTCTTATATATCTTTTTTACTTTTCCTAATGTATTGATAATCTATCTCACCCTAGTTTTGCATATAAGAACTAATGATATTTGTATTTTTGTGTTTTTTCTTGATATATACATAAAGGGTAGAGTCATATGCTACTACAGTACAAGTTTGCTAGAATTTTGGTTGATATCGAAGTATGTAAAAGTTGATTATTGTTAGTAAGTAAAAGTTGATTATTGTTACTTTGTTTATTTTATGCTATATTTCGATATAATTCTTACATTGTTGATATTGCATTCACATCTTGTTGGCTATTTTAGTAATAGTTATATACTAGTATTTCTTATTCACATAATTCTCTTTTCCTATTGTAATGACAATCTATCGCATGCTCTTTAAAATTTTTACCCAGTTATTCTAATGTTATATTTATGAAAAAAAAATTATTTATAATAATTGAGATATTTTTCTTTGTTGCTGTTAAAAGTAGCAGTAGTTTGGCATTAATTACTGTCTTTTTTTATTTCTTTTATGATTTTTTTTATTTTTTAATATGCATTTCTTTTATTGCAAATATATTTATAATGCAATGTTAGTTCATTTATATTGGTTGTTCTTATACCTGTTGTACACAAGTAGTCTATTAAAATATACACAATTTCTTAAAGCAAGATTTCTTATAGCTTGGCAATGCTATGTCCAACTTCATCAACCATGTCATCAACCATATTATCTACACTAACACTTGAAGCTCCAAATTCCTTGATGAGATAGCGAAAAAGGACATTAGAAAATAAGTAATCTTCTTTGTAGTAGGTAAAAAATCAGTAATTCATACCTTGAAAAATAATACCCTTCTCTTATCAATTGTTGAGCACACAAAAATAAAAATATTATTATGATCAAATAAAATCCTAATTTATAGCATCAAAAGATCAACATTTTTACAAAAACAAAACCAAGAAACTAAATACCACAAATTCCAACTATAAGAGTAAGGCGTACCATCAGAACATGTTTTTTCAGTATGTCGTCGTCGTATGACCATCAACGGGCATCTTTTGTATGTCATTGCTTGACAACCTTGGCGTGTTCACATTGAAAGCTGTCTGTTGACAATGAGAGGAGAAGGCCATCTTCACCTCCACGGCGACCACTATTTCAACCATTTTTTAAGTCTCTTAAAATTAAAATTGTTTAAAAGAGTCCTGCAACCACAATATTTAAAAATAAAAGGGCCATGATGAAATTTCTTATACAATTTAATTCCTAACAAAAAGCAAATTGTAGAATAAACTAATTTATTGACCCCAAATTGTGTACTGTATTGAGTGATTAAAGGTTCAAAAAGTTCCAAATATATGTGGCAACTGGCAACTACTAAAGAAAATAAAACAACCATAAAACAAATAAGTTGTCATATAGGGAAGAATCAATCAAATTAATATGACCTAAGACCCAAACCCAAACCCAAACCAAAGCATAGACCCACAATTTGAATAAGTAAAACTCATACCCTCCACTTTCAGAAAAACCCAAGGAATTAAGGATATTACTCTGACCCTAAAATAAAACTTAATCAAAAGAGTTTGAGCAAATTACCTCCATCAATGCGATTTCTCTCTGACTTCAAGCCACTGCCATACTCAAACCCACTGATTCTGATTCTGCTGCTCGTGAGGATGGGTCCCCTCTTCTTCTTTTTGCTTTCTTATGTCTCCCTATTGCTATTCAGTTGAGATTTGATGCGGTGGGTTGGGATTTTTGGATTGGCGGTGGCAATGGGATTTTTGATTTTTGGGAAGAGAGAGATGGAGCGTGTGAAGAGTCCGTTTAGGAAAGATAAGCTATATGGGGGCGCGGGGCGCGAGAGAGGAGGGCGACAAGTAACGGTCAGAAGGGAACAAATAAAAATGGGAAAATTTCAACCATACCCCTCTAATTTACCATATCTTTAAGGACACTCCCTCTAATTTCTGAATCTTCAATGACATCCCTTCTAATTTAATTTAAACATCACTAACACCCCTACCATTAAACTACCATTTCTAACAAAACAAATTCATCTAAAATACCAAAAATGCCCCTACATAACCTCAAGTAAATTTTCTACATAAAATTTTATTAAAATTCGAACTGTTAAAATTTTAAAAAAAAATCGTAAATAACAATTTTAGTAAATAATTTGTTAGTAAATACTAATTTGTTATTTACTAATTCGTAAATTTTAAAAAAAATCGAGCCTATTAAAATTTATTTTTTACTTATTAAAATTTGATCCTATTTGAACTTTATCCGAATTGTTAGCGTCGATTAAAATTCTCTTTCGAGTCTATTAAAATTTATATTTTTTTACTTATTAAAATTCGTGTCAATTAAAATTTGATTTATTAAAATTTAATTCAATTAAAATTCAATGCGAATTGATTAAAATTTGATTTGAGTAGATTAAAAATAATTTTAATTAGCTCAAACAAAATTTTAAATAGCCCAAATTTTAATACGTAAAAAAAATATAATTTTTAATTGGCACAAATTTTAATATGTAAAAAAATAAATTTTAATTAGCATGAATCAAATTTTATTCGGTTCGAATTTAATTACATAAAAAAAATTAGAAAACAGAGGGAGTCTTATTGAAAATATACTTATCTAGAGGGGGTTTCATTGAAGATATGTTTATCTAGAGGGGGTATGAATAAAATTTGTTCTCAAATATATCATGAGCAATTTAGTAAAATTGTATTTTACTTAATATTTTTAATCTGACAGGGGGAGTCATTGAAGATTCAAAAACTAGAGGAGGTGTCCTTGAAGATATGACAAACTAGGGAGGATGTGGTTGAAATTTTTCCAATAAAAATTTATCCCCGAATTTTAAACTATCTCAATTTAGTCTCCAATCTATTAATTTATTTCAGTAGAACTAATAGTTTATTTCCACCATTAGATTTAATGCTAAAATGAATCAAATTGAGTTAGTCTCTAGTAAATTTAATGATAAAAAATTACAAAAATGTAATTAAAAATGAATTGATAATTGTGAGTCTAAA
>CAUOFW020001484.1:0-90605 GCA_963454935.2 Ilex paraguariensis | reverse complement strand
TATATTTGGGATGGATTTGTTGTCCAACTTTCATGCGGTGATGGATTCTTTTCATAAGTGGATTTCATTCCAATTACCTGGAGGGGTAGTTTTTACTTTTACGAATGATCACAATTCTTCCCATCCATTTTCCACTATGGGAAACAGATTTTTGAAAGCTAAGGCGGGGAACACTTTGAGTTTCTTGGCCAATTTAATGGGAGAGGATCAGGATAAATCCCATGCGGATGTGGTGTTGATAGTATCGGATTTTCCAGATGTCTTCCCAGATGAACTACCCGGGTTACCCCCATAACGAGAGATTGAGTTCAAGATTGATCTCTATCTAGGAACTGAAACCCATATCTATTGTTCCCTATAGAATGACACCATTGGAGTTAAAGGAGCTAAGGAAGCAATTGGACCATTTGTTGGCTATTGGGTTTATCCGTCTAAGTACTTCACCTTGGGGAGCCCCGGTCCTCTTCGTGAAGAAGCATGATGAAACACTTCGATTATGCACGGATTATCGCCGGTTGAATCGAGTAACAGTGAAGAACAAATATCCATTGCCAAGGATTGATGATTTGTTCAACCAGTTGAGGGGTTCTAAGTATTACTCCAAGATTGATCTTCGCACTGGGTATCATCACAATTGCGGATCAAGGAGGAGGATATTCCTAAGATAGCTTTTCATACCTGGTATGGTCATTTTGAATATACGGTGATGATGTTGTTCGAATTGACTGATGCTCTTGCAGCCTTCATAGATTTGATGTACAGGGTATTTCGACCGTATCTGGATCAGTTTGTTATAGTGTTTATTGATGACATATTGATTTATTCACAGACCCAAGGGGAACATGAACGTCATCTCTCGATTGTGCTACAAACACTAAAAAAGCATAAGTTGTATGCGAGTTTTGGATGAAGGAAGTGAAATTCCTTGGTTATGTTATGTCCGAACAAGGGGTAGCTGTTGACCCTACCAAGATTGAAATAGTGATGAAGTGAGAACCACCAAAGAATGTGACCAGAGTACATATTTTCCTGGGTTTAGCAGGCTACTACCGAAGGTTTGTAGAAGGGTTCTCAAAGCTAGCAATGTCGATGACTCGCCTTACGAAGAAGGGAGAAAATTTTTTGTGCACTCAAGCGTGTGAACAAGATTTTCACACCTTGAAGGAGAAGTTGACAACTCCTCATTATTCTGAGTAGTGGAGAATGATACGATGTTTACATCGATGCTTCGCTACAAGGCCTGGGATGTGTGTTAATGCAAGAAGGAAAGGTAGTTACTTATGGCTCAAGGCAACTCAAGATTCATGAGCAGAATTATCCAACTCAAGACTTAGAGCTTGCCGCTGTGATTTTTGCTCTTAAGTTGGTGGAGGTGTTATTTATATGGGAAAAGTTTCAAGTATTTTTTGATCATAAGAGCCTCAAGTATGTATTCACACAGAATGACTTTAATCTCCGGCAAAGAAGATGGGTTGAGTATCTAGAAGATTATGATTTCACACTCAACTACCATTCAAGGAAAGCTAACATAGTAGTAGATGCACTTAGCCATAAATCTCGGGGGTGAAATCAATGTTTTTGCTGTCTAGAGGTGGAAGATGATTGATACTTTAGAGAACTTTGATCTATGGGTGGATATGTAGGAGAATCATCTATGCCTACTTAACCTTGTAGCCCAACCTACACTCCACCGTAGGGTGGTGGAGTTACAATACTTGGATCCTGACTTAGAGTCAATTCGAGATAAATTGGAAAATGGGAAAATAGTGGAAGGTTGGTCTTTGAGAAATAGAGAACTAAGATATGGGGAGAAACTTTGCTTCCTCGGTGACTCTTCCCTAAAAGAGGAGATACTAGGAGAGTGTCATCGCTCTAAGTTTGCCATCCACCCTGGTGGCACAAAAATGTATAGGGACATGAAGCGTCAATTTTGGTGGAAGGGAATGAAGAAGGATATGGCAAGGTTTATAGCCCGATGTGCGGTGTGCCAACAAGTGAAGATTGAATATCAAAAATTCAGCGGATTACTACAGCCCTTACCTATTCCAGAGTGGAAGTGGGATCACATCACCATGGACTTCGTGTAGGGTTACCACGGACGTCGCGAGGGCATAATACAGTATGGGTCATTGTGGACAAACTCACTAAATTTGCTCATTTTTTGGAATGAAGACGACGGACACTTTAGAGACCTTGAGCAAGCTCTATATCCGTGAGATTGTGCGATTACATGGAGTTTCGCTCTCAATTATTTCAGATCGCGATTCTCGATTTGTGGCACAATTTAGGAAAGGTCTACAACGAGCTATGGGGATAGAATTACACTTCAGCACAACTTTTCATCCCCAAACGGATGGTCAATCCGAGAGGGTGATACAGATTTTGGAGGACATGTTACGAGCTTGCGTGTTGGACTTCAAAGGGAGTTGGAGTGATTATTTGCCATTGGTGGAGTTTGCGTATAACACCAGCTATCAGGCAAGTATTGGCATGGCACCGTATGAAGCATTGTATGGAAGACCATGTAGGTCCCCGACTTGTTGGTTGGAGGCTGGTGAGAGTAGCTTGTTTGGGCCAGAGATTATTCGGGAGACTACGGAGAAAATCAAACTCATCCGGGAGAAACTACGCACGGCTCAAAGTATATAAAAAAGCTATGCGGATAGAAGACGAAGACCCTTGGAATTCCAAGAGGGGGACTATGTGTTCCTCAAGGTATCGCCCAAGAAGAAAGTGTTTAGATTCGGCAAGAAGGAGAAATTAGCACCAAGATACATCGGACCCTTTGAAGTGATCAAAGTGGTAGGCAAAGTGGTGTATCAACTTTGGTTATCAGCTCAGTTGTAAGGGGTACATGACGTGTTCCATGTGTCGATGTTGAGGAAATGTCAATCAGATACAACACAGGTTGTGGATTTGGAAGATATTGAAGTTCAAGATGGAGCAACATATGAAGAACAGCCGGTGAAGATTCTCGACACCAAGGAGAAGGTACTACGCAACAAAGTCATTCAACTGGTGAAGGTCTTGTGGCAACATCACGGAATGGAGGAAGCAACTTGAGAACCCGAGTTTGAGATGCAAGAGAAGTACTCTTATCTATTTGCTACTTGAGGTGAGTTTTGAGGACGAAACTTTCTTTAAGGGGGGTGGATTGTAAGCCCCACACTTATCTTAATATATGTATATAGGTTTATATAGGAAGTAACTATTTCTTTTGAAATGTTAATATGGAAAAAATTTGAGAAAATAGTAGTTAAAACTTAGTTTAGCTTGCAAATATATGAAATCATTGTAATAGAACTTGTATCAACTAGGTTTGGTGTACAAAAGCATGTTGAATAAGCTTGGGTTGGAATTGGAAGGGTTTGAAATGGATTGTAAATGAAAAAGGGAGGTTTTTTAGAAAAACAGATAAAACCTTCCGGAAAGTCGATGAAAAACCTTCTGGAAGGTTAATATAAAAGGCTTATCCAGTAGGCAAAACCTTCCAAAAGGTCTCTAAAAAAGTTTGTCTAATAGGCAAATCTTCCAGAAAGTCGATGACAAACCTTCTGGAAGGTTAATGAAAATGTTTGTCCAGTAGACAAACCTTCCGGAAGGTTAAGGAAACTGTTTTTCCAGTAGACAAAACCTTTCGGAAGGTCGATGACAACTGTTCGGAAGGTTAATGAAAAGGTTTGTCGAATAGGCAAACCGTCCAGAAGGTCGATGCATAACCTTCCGGAATGTCTTCGAAAAATCTGAATGTTAAAGTCGCAAACAACCGGCTTTCCTTCCACTATAAATACTTAAGGACAACTCATTTAGCCCCATTTCAACACTTCTAACCCTAGGAAGCTTTAGAGAGGAGGAAAGGAAGAGAAAAACACAAGATCAAAGGGGATTTCCACTCTAAGAAGATCAAAATCCTAATTTTTTCAAGAACACCATGGTAGGAGTTTCTTCCTATGCTCTTACATTGACGCTAGGGCTTATCTATATGTATTATTTTGACTTTAAATCATATGTATATGTTATGAAATCATGATTCCTAGAGATTTTTGCAATCATTACCATGTTTAAACAAAGTTAGGGTTGAATACCATGAAATCTCTTTTTCTTGATTTAAAACCCTAGTTTTCAAGAGAGATGGATTTTTCACTTGATTCTTCCTTTGTTCTTGATTTTGAAACCCTAATGCTTTTTGTTGAATAATAAAATGATGTTGTGATGATCTCTTGCTTTATTTTCCTAAATTGTTCTCTTGTATTACAAATTGTGAAATTTGAAAATTTATGATTTACTTATGGTTTGAGAATTTGGTTGGAATTACATCTCTTGTGTGGTTGTTATGATGTACTTGAATTGCATTCGAGCACTGCCGTAGAGTGTTAAAGGTTAGTCTATGCCAGTGGGGGTGAGATGGTTTCCTAACACTTATAGTGGCTTGTTGTTTGCGAGAGCAACCACTATTGTTCACGTAAGTTTGAGGCTGAGGGATGGTATACCTTTCCTGGGAAGGACTCGTCAATGTTGTGGGAGATGGTATACGCCCTTCCTAGAGTGGTTTGTGTGGTTATGGTAGGGTGAATGAGGTAGAGTCGTTGTATAGATTCATGGGAAGCAACCAACATACATGAGGTTATGAGATGACACTATTGAACAATTATTGTTATTGTGTGAAATTGGTTTCCTACGTGAGGTTGTGGACGTATGGGAGTTTACAAGGACTTGTTGGAAATGGTTTATGGTTGGAAATGGTTTATTGTTGGGAAATTTATTTTTACTGTTCATTTAAATTGTTGTTATTGCATAAACTTGAGATCCTTGAAATGTCCCGGTTTTTATTTCAAAAATTGATATATGATATTTGCAAAATGAGACCGAACTATTTTACATGTTTTCTAAACCTTGTTCGAGTTTGGGGAGAATGTTACTATGGAGCTTAGTACTCACCCCCTACAACTATATATTTTTCAAAATGTGGTTTAGAGGAAGAGCTCAAAATTGACGATCAGGCAGCTTGGGAAGCCCAAGTGGAGGAAAGCGAGGATCCCGAGGGGAATGTTTATAGTTGATCTCTCCATGTTTTAGATTAGGGGATATAGTTTGGGTGCATTAATAGATGTATTTTTTTTGTTTATTCCGTTGCGAGAAAATAGTTGATTCTTTTGAGATGTAATGGTCATAGTTGGCCTATTCTTTTGAGATGATATTGTAAATGTTATATTTGACAAATGAAATGTTCTTTAATGATGAATTTACTTAGTTGCTCTTATGATGTGAATAACTTTTAGATTGTAATGCCGTCCAAGGTGGGTTTTGGGGCGTTACAAAAACTATCATTCCTGAAAGGCAAGTAATTTATGAAGATTTTGAAAATATAGGAGTTAGACAAATTCTTGCTACATGTGGATGGCTTGATTATGTTAGATTTGTTGCTCTTGCTGATGACTGCTTGGTTCGTGAGTTTTATAGTAATGCAGAAATAATTGGAGAAAGACAATTGTGTGTATTTATTCGGGGTATAATTTTTCAAGTTACACCGGCTACTATAGCCGAATTGTTTTAGGCCATGCAAAGACCACCCAACCCGCAATATCCTTACAATGAACTGCCCGAATTAACTACTGTAGGGATAAAATTGATTGGCAATCCAGATTTTGTTTGGGGAATGCCAAATAAATACTGAGCATGCCTACTTTTTATACTGAGCCCAGAAAAATCAAATTTATACTGAGCATGCCTACTTTTTATATGCCTTTGGGATGAGACACACAATTGATCTTCGTAAGTTTGTTTTTGTTAGTTAATATGAAACTTATGTTTTTAAGTTAGGAAAATTATTTCATATAACTCACAGTTAAATTAAGTTAGTGTTCCTATGCTTTGCAAGAATAGTCTTAACTTGATCACACGGGATTTTTATATTTTATTTATATATTATCTTAATATTTTTGTTTAAACTTACTTTTACAAGCACAAATAGATTTATCTATTTTAGAAACCTTATAAAATATTATACTCTTTGCACATATAGTGGAGATGTAAGACCAATTGCAGAATTTGAACCAATCTTTCTTGGAGAGATATTTTACATCTACTCAAATAAGAATCTTCGATTCAGCGGTAAATTTTCTTTGAATAATCTCATTATCTTTGTTTTGATTAGTACTTATTGATTTATATTATTAGTATTTTCCTATAAATTTTTATTTAAAGATTGTACAAATATATGATTTCTCGAAAATGATCTTAGGCCATTTTTCTTTAATCTTGAGCCTTAACCATTTCTTTTACAAAATTATATCTTTAGTCAGCCGTGCTTGAGCCTAACAAAATATAAATTCTTTTCATAAAACCCAAAAAATACCTGACCCATATAAAAATATATTAAACCTTCCTTTGCTATCTAGTTTTCTTACACCCTCTTCTAAATCAGCAGAATACAGAAAAGCAGAAGAAGAAGAAGAAAAAGAAGAAGAAAAGATAGAAAAGGACAAGGAAAGGCAAAAAGAATGATTACTGTTGAAAGAAAAGAAAATATGTGAAAGAAATTTCAAAAGAAAAAGAAATAAAATAGCCAAGAAAGTGAAAAAATGAAATGAAAGAATATAAAAAGTCTTGGAAGGATAGAACGAGGTGTGCCACAATACTAAAAAAGGATAACTTTTGAATCCCATTGACGTTGTTTCTTAAAAACTAAACCATTGACCACATTACAACTCTAATAAAGTCCTTTTTGATTCCAGAAATCATACATTTGTATTAATCCTATCAATTCAAAAAGGGAGAATGATGAAAATATGTTTAATATAGTGTTAATGTTCTTTCATGAAATTATGTCAAATTTCAATTAAATTTAACTACTCTTTTGATTAACTACATGTTAATCTATTTCCTTTGTTAAAAATATTCCAATCACATGTAGTTTTGGGAGAACAACCACTATAACATATGTGTATTCTTTGCTGAGTATATTCTAGGGAAGGATTGACATCAAGACTACCAGGAAAGATGGTAAAATTTCTTAAGTGATTTTTGAAAATAAAGAAATCATTGCACACACACGCACAAGTTTTTATAAAAATATAAGGGTAATGTTACAACTAACGTGTGTTACTCTCATAGTGATCAGAAAAGGAAGTATTCTAGCAATACATAAGGAATATCGATTTAATTTTATTTATGAGAAATATGAATTATGAACTCCTAATTACTGAAGTTTATAGGTAGCTTTACAAAAAACCTTCATGAGACAAAACTCGTCCACTAGGGATCACCTAGGGATTCAAAGGCTTGTTGCATATGCTAAATGTAATTGTGAAAAAATCTACAAAAATGATTTTACCTCTGTTTTTATTCTATTTTCATTTTGTTAATAGTTTTTATTATTTACTAGGGACTAGTAAAGTTTAAGTTGGGGAGTGTGATTAACCCTAATTAATATATGAATTAAATAGTTAAATAAGTTAACTTTGTAAGATAAAACAGTAAAAAACTGTAAATTAGGGTTTGTGTGTAAACTAGGGTTTATATGTGTACTATTTAAAATTTCAGGATTTTTTGTGCGGGATTGCCGAAAATCAAGAGGAACAATCTACCAAAGCTTAAAACAACTAAGGAGGCAAGTGTAATTCAACAATAAGAGCATGCAAGAACATCATGGAAGCTCCACCAGCAAACAAGGACTGTTCAGGCGGTGGTGTTGGCATCCGGACGGTGAGTCTAAGCAGTTCAATGTTATCCTCCACCTACTACTTCACCTTTCTATATATATATGAGTTGTCATCTTTTGCATCTAGGGGGGTGGAATTAGAGGGAGATCATGAGAACTCCAAAGAGAATTCAGGAAGAGAAACGGAAAGAAAGCTATAGAGAAATTCAAAACCCTGGTCTGTCCTATTCTCCAGCCGAAACTCTATTATTTCTACATTTCTGTTATGTCTTTCTTCTTGGAGAATTCAATTGCCGCCACCTTTATGTCTTAACTAATACTAAGTGTGGTTGTATTTCAGTTGTTCCTTGCTTAAGAAGTGTTAGTGTTTGTATTTTATTTAGTATTGTAATGAAAATTACCCGCACTTCTTGCTTGTTAATAGTAATAGAGTGTGAGTAGTTTACTTATACCCTTCAGTGAGGGGTGAACTTATGTATAATACTTGTAAATTATGGAAATGCTGATGTTTTATTATGCTATATATATATATATATTTATAATATGCTCACGGTTATGAACACCAAGCGATATTTAATAGTCTATACTATCCATTATTATGAACTTCATGCATGATACAATGATGTACATAATTGGGTGTTACTATGTAGCCCGAAATTATGTCATCAGTGAATCATTAACCTGCTGGTTGAATATCTACGGTGTTCCAATGGAATGGCTTGACCTCTAGGTGCACTGAGGATGTTCTACTGTTGCACGGTACAATTGTCAGATGAATAACCTAAATGATCCTCCTGAATGGCTTGACCTTCTGGATTATTACGATTGTTTAACTGATGCATACTATAATAAATCCAATTAAGTAATTCAAGTTATCCTCATGAGTGGTTTGACCTTCAGGTTTACTTGGATTAGTCAATTGTCAATAATAGCACCAGTTGACCTTCAGTGACTCAAAAGTTAATTGTTGTAATGTGGCATTTCCAGTACTTAACCAATATAAAGCATATGAGATCCTTAAGTTGAAGGGTACTTTTCATATTATTGTCTTTTGACAATCTACTTACGCATTTCATTTACTTAGACAAGTTATCAATCTAAGCTCACATCACAAGCTATCTCATAATACACTACTTTAACAATAACTTCACTGGTCTTAATTTAAATTCTAATTATTAAAACTCTTCGTGGGATCGATCTTATACTTAAACTGAGAAAACTACAATTCGACTACTTATACTTGGGTGTATAATGTAAATCAGATCACGAAATAAGTACGAATCAAGTTCCTTTTCAGAAACAACAAGTCCTAGAACAATGCCTTGTGTGACCATGAAATAAATTTTTTTTCAATTCAAATAAGGTTTGTTTCCTCACACTGAGTAAGGAATTTCTAAAGGTTTTCTAAACACAATTCAAATGAATCACCATATATAGAAAAAAATCATCCATAAAAATTTTCAAAAATCGCTCCATCATATCACTAAAAATACTTAATATACACTGCCAAAAGGGGTTGGAACATTATACAATTTAAATGGCATTCTTTTATAAGCAAAGGTACCAAAAGGACATGTAAAAGTGATTTTCTTCTAGTCATCAATTGTTATTTCAATATGGTTATAGCCAGAGTACCCATCCAAAAAATAATAATATGCATGTCCGAAAATTTATTTCAAAACTTGGTCGAGGAAAGGTAGGGAAAAATGATATTTTCTAGTAAGATTTTAACTTCCAATAGTCAATATACATATGTCAACCAATGATTGTACGCATAGGGACCAATTTATTTTCTTAATTTCTCACTACCGTAACCCGGACATTTTGGGTACTACTTGTTATGGCTGACCAATTTACTATAAGATATAGGATATATAATATCAACATCTAATAGTTAAGCATTTTGACCCTAACAATTTCTTTTAAATGTGGATTTAATCTTCTTTGCGGTTGTCGAGATGGTTTAGAATCTTCTTCCAAATATATGCAATGAGTATAAAGAAGATGAATTATTCCCTTCATATTGACTATCGTCCAACCGATTGCACTTTGATATTTTTTATGAATCTTACCAACTATTTTTCTTGAACTTCAGACAAATTTGAAGATATTACCACTAGATAAGTTTCATCCTCTCCCAAGAAGACATATTTTAAGTCAGTTAGAAGAGGTTTCAATTCTGGTTTAGGAGCAACAATACTAGACTCAAACAGTGGGCAATAACTCTTCAAATTTTAGAACCCATGCTCCAGTAGTAGACATATCTGCAATAGACTCAACATTTTTTATGGACTTTATCAATGCACAAGACTCTATATGTTGGTACAAACATTTTCAAACAGATTATGAGTTAATGACTCAATGCAATTTACTTTATGTAATTCTTCTTCCTCCCTAGGTTGTTTAGCAATATCAAATACATTCAATTCCAAAGTCATATTTCCAAATGAAAGCTTCATGTTCCCATTCCTACAATTAATGAATGTATTTGATGTAGCTAGGAATAGTCGTCATAGAATGACAAGAATTTGTGCAGAAAAATGCATGGCTGGATGTGTATCCAAAATAATGAAATCCATTGAAAAATAAAAATTATCAACTTGAACAAGTACATCTTCAAATACTCCTCGTGGAATTTTCCACAGATTGCATCCAGCACGGGAATGTTAATCTTCACTTGTTTAAACAACTCAAAAATTTCGGCATAATTGTTCAATGGTTGAAATTTCTTGACTCTTTGGGGAAAAGGTAAGGGAATAGGATTTGATTTTTCTTTTCATTAGGTAACTCTATTTCTTTTTCAATTGTTCATTCATATTCAATTAGTTCATTCACAGGGATTGACTCAACTATTGGCTCTAGAGTTTTGACTTTAATTGTCTTGTCAATAACCTTACCACTTCTCAATGTTGTAATTTTTTATACCTGACTCAGAGAAGGTTCAGAAGACACGAAATTAGCCTGGTTTTCACCCTGTGGAGGTTTAGGTTGAGATAAAAAATTTCTCTTCTCCGTTGTGGATAAAGATTGGGTCAACTGCTTGATGTTTTTTGTTGTACTCCCTAATCTCCTAACATCTTCCCTCAATATGTGTGTGGCTTATCGGGATAGGGGAGTGTCACTCTCCCTCGGAATGATGTGAAAAAAGGGGCAACAGAATGGTGGTGGTGGAATGAAGGAAATGTACAAAACATGTGTGTGTGTGTGAACAAAAGTGCTCCCCAAGTGCAAGGAGTCTTTTGAGTGTCGTGTTTTACTTGGAAAAGTATTCCAAGGTCGTCTCCTTAGGGAAGGAAAGTTCAAGTGTGGCGAAGGTGATTTTGTGAAAATAAAAAGTGTAAAATATTTTGGTTTGAGTTTTGTGAGTGAAGTTTTGATGAGAACGAAATGAAAAACAAGTGTTGGCTAATCCGAAGGGTTCGCTCCAATGGGAATGCCGAGTCAACTCAAAACCTTCCTCCAATGGTGGATAGATGAACGATTGATTAGTGGGAAGTGAGGGACACGATGGTAGTGAGGATCCAAGCATAATCCATGACCAGACCTATGAGATATCAAAGGCTCACAACCATGTCCGCACTCAACCCAGTCAAACTGAACCATCGTACACAGAGAGAAGGAAAGAAAATGAGTTAAAATGGCAAACCCAAGAGAAGGTCTCTCTTGGAGTAGCCAACTAAAACTCTAGCTACTCATGCTTGAAGGAAATAAAATGATATAATGTAAAGACACCTATAAAATAAATGGAAATGGAAATGAGATGAAAATGAAACTTAGAACTTGTATTAATGCCAGGAAATGGTAAACTAGAAATAGAAGTTCATTTAACACTAAAATGGAAAAGTTTCAGAGAAGACAATTGAAACCCATCAAAGATTATGGAAATGCAAGAACATTGAATTAAACTTGGTTACACTAGAATTAAAAGAGATTACAATTCAAGAAATAAAGATTACAAGAGAACTACAACTTACTACAATGAAATGGGTGAAGAAAATGCAAAAACATAAATTTTATCTCTAAAACACTATTCATCATCTTCCTCCTTGAACTACTCCTAAGCTTAGGTAGCCACCCCTCAATGGCTTGTGAATGCTGAATATATGGAGTGTGAGAGTTCTGCATTTTCGTCCATAAGGGTCTCCCCTAGGTGTGTGACAAGCCACCCAACCATAGGAGGCTGAGAAGATGGATTGGGTAGGCTAGAACAAGCCTAGCCTGCAACCCACCATGCCTCTATATTTCTCTCTCCTCCTCTCCCATCCTCCACCTTCCTTTGCTGAATTTGGGGTGTAGGAGGCTGTGTACCGGTATTGCGAACTCCAGTAGCATAAGCGTACCGATGCTGCATACCGCTACGTCGCCTACTCCGAACCAGTTTTTGTAGAATCATCATAACCTTTGTTAAAACAGTCCGATGGAGTTGAAATTTTGACACAATATAGAAGTCATCCTGATCTACAACTTTCACATTTTGTACTCTTTCAGATTCAAAGTGGATCATGGTTAAAAAGGAGGAAAACCGAGGTACTGCTACCAAATGGTGGGGATGTTGGTGCCTATGTTCCCAAGCACCGATACCTCCTTGATTTCTTTCACTTTTAAGCCTCCGAATCCCCGTGTAATGTGTCCATGTCTTCACCACACATCATACTCAATTTCAAGGTCCCAAAATACATGATTTATGCTATAATTACCTATAACATCAAAAATTCAACACTATTCATAATTTCGGCTAACTCTAAGTATTTAGATGCAAAGTTGAGTTAAAATGCATGTAATGAGGCCGTTAAATATGCAATATTTTGTGCTCATCATTAACTTAGCTAGATGACTCTTTATATCCTCAATATTTTTTGAAGTTTGAGCTTTAAAATCATTAAATGCATGGGTAGACTGAGTATTAAAACTCATTTGACTTTGAATGAACTAATTAATGGTATCTTCTAAACTCCTCTTATGTAATAAGGTTGATATGACCGCTGCATCTGAGGTTGTGGTGGGGGTGGACTTGGTTGCTGACTCACAAGTTGAGTTTTTTTGCAACTGAAATTCATATGATTCTGCCATGCTAGATTATTGGTTTCAGAGTATGGGTTTGAATAAGGCTTGTTAAAGTTTGAAATGACATTGACTTGTTTCCATCAAAATCTCCTTGATGGCTAGAATGATGGGACACTCCCATGTAGGATGTCTTGACAAAGCATAGATTCCACATAACTAATCAGTGGATAACTTAACTGAAACTTCCTTGACTCTTTTCATCTATAGAGTATCTAGATTTCGAGACAATGTAGCCATTCTAGCCCTTAGGTCATCATCCTCTTTTAACACGTATTTTCCTCCTTGAAATGAAGATAGCTTGGTTTCAAAAATATTTGGTGAGGTTGAGTCCCACATTTGGGAACTCTCTGAAATGGTATAAAAAAACTCATATGCCTTATCCAGAGTTTTGCCCATGAATTCTCCCTAGGCCATCATTTCAACAAACTAACACATTATAGAAAGAATGACATCATCAAAGAAACCAACTAAGGTCCAACTTTCAAATGCATGATGTAGGCAAGCTTGGATAAGATCCTTAAATCTCTCCCAACATTGGTAAAAAGTTTCTCTCTCTTTCACATAAAAATTCATGAGTTGATGACTCAATGTATTAGTCTGATGCACAGTAAAAAATTTCTTGAAAAATTCAATTTGCAAGACTTGCCAACTTGGAATGGATTGAGCTTTCAAAGAATTTAGCCACTATTTATTTTTATCCTTCAAAGAAAAAGGAAAGCTTTCAACAGGGGCATTTCATAATTATCTTATAATACACCACATACTTCTTCAAATTCTTTCATCTGCAAATAAGAATTTTCAGACTCAAGACCATGAAATTGAGGTAAAAAATTGTATTGTCCATGCCTTAATGTTAAAATTTGGAGCATTTGTGGGAAAAGCAAAGCATGACGGAACACTAGTGCATGTAGGATGCAAATATTCTCTCAAAGGTCTGGCATTCTGAACTATCTCTTACTCTCTTTGATTATTATTACTAATACTTAACTCAAAAGAATCTAAAGATGCATGAGATGATGAAGATGAAGGACTAGACTGATTTACAGAGCCTATTGATGACTTAACATACATAAACAATAAAAATAAGACAAATAGTGTATACACATATAATACAGACTAGACAACTTATCTATTCTTTTTAAATCACCATAACTCCCCCGCAAGGGCACCAAAAGCTTGACATGATTCAAATTATACACCTAAGTACAAGTTGAAAAATTGTAATATTACTTGGTTAAGTCCGAAGTCAGACCCACAAGGACTTATATATTGGAATTCAAAAGTAGAAACTGTAAGATTGTCGTGCACGTGGTACGCTCTATGATTGCTTGTGGTGTAAGCTTAGAACTGATAAACAAATACTTAATCTAAACTTTTGATAACAATAACTAAAAATTTACTCTTTAGTTTAGGGATTCAACATGCACTTTGTTGTTTGGTTATGGAAATGCCACCTTACAACAATTAACTTTCATACTACTAGAAAATTAATCGGTAGGTTTGATGTATAAACTGAACCATATCAAAGCAACTGGTGAGGTTAGCTGAATGGTCTATGCACCGTACAACAATCAAATAATCCTAGTAAACCCAAAGATGAACCATTCAAAAGCTTTACCTTAGCTATTCGATAGGCCGGTTGATGATTCAATGAAGACAGAGTTTCGGTTTATGCATTGAATCAAAAGCATTAGTTATGGTGAGATTTAACCAATCTATCGATTGTTACATAAAATCCAACTACATGCATCCTTGGATAAGGCATAAGGTACGTACTAACTAATATATAGAATGGTATACAATAGTAAAATTTGCTTGATGTTTATAACCATGAGCATTAACACAGAAAAAACATCGACATTTTCATAACACAACCAATATTCCACATGTTTTCACCCTTCACTAAAGAGTATCAACGGACTCACACTTCATTGCGATAGACGGGCAAGAAGGGTGAGATAATCTTATTACAACAAAAAATAAAATACAATAAATCCTTCCCCTAGGAATAGTTGAAACACTACTATTCTTATTACCAACTAGGGCATAAAAGTAAGAGAGGTTCAACCCTCCAAGTAGAAAGGATGTAAAAGAAATGTAGAAGAAGAGAGTTTTTAGCTAGGCAAGTGTTTAAGGTGGGGTTTCTTCCTTTTTGGCTCTAAATTTCTTCTCTGGTGAAGTCCCCATAAAAACTGACTAAATGAGGCTATTTAATGGGGGAAGGGAGGAGCTTCAAGGGTGAAAGGCACCTAAGCTAGCCAATGAGAACTTTTTTTGCTTAAATGGACCAATTGGAGAAGGAGGAGGAAGGTGATTTAAGGCACCGTTCGGATGTAAAACCTAGTTTGAGCCACTATGGTACGGGTTAAAAAACCAAAATTTATAGAGTTCGGATGATGAAACGGACATCACTGTTGGATTTATCTCGCAAAATCTAGTTACCCGTCAATTTTTGTCAAATTTTAAAATAGTTGATTTTTTCACATTTTACAAGGTGATCAAGTGTTGTGTGAGCTAAAAATGAGATATAGAATTAAATAATAAAAATTAGAAAATAATTTAAACAAATTTCTTATAAAAATATTTTGAACTTGAACAAGACGAAATTCAATCGTTTCGGGATGCAATCAGACCCGAGAATGAGGAATGTGTGCCGTGATGTGAACCAATCACCTATAGGGTATAAATAGGGGAGAAAAATCAGATTTTCTCTCCACACATTTTGCTAGGTTTCGTTGGAGAGAGGGAAAAAGAGACAAATTCCAACTTCTCTCTATAATGTATAGAGTTCTGTTTGTTGGAATCCTTCGGACAAACTATTAAATTTGATCTACGCAACAAGGGCTACACATATGTACCAAAAAAGAAGGATTTCACAGAATTTTTATAGACAAGATTTGGGGAAATCAAATGGGTTGATCTTGGTTGGTGTTCTTAAAGGTTTTATAATCTTGTTTTACGCTTCAAGAAGTAGGGTTTTCATCTTAACTAGGTTTATTTCCAACTTAGGTTTGAAATATGAAATGGATAGGTTGTTAGAGATGCAATCTCATGTTTGGCACTTTGCCTATTGTTGTTGAAATGTGGAAAATGGATATAGAAATGGGTAAACTCAATTCTAACTTGAATTGTGTAGATAGAAATTACTTGAGGTGATTTCTTGAGTTAGGTTTGGCATTTTATGTGATTACATGATTTGGTGCCTTGAAGGTGTTTGATTAAATGACTATGTGGATTAAGTGTGTTAATTACATTGACTATGTTGTAACATGCTTAGAAATTGATGTTGGAAAATGTTGGTAATTGGCCTCGAAGTTATTGATGACGGTTATATGCTGATGATGTAATTGATTATATAGTATGATGATTGGAGATTTAAAATTGTTCATATTGTACTTTATGACATATTAAACATGTTCAGAATTGCAATTGTACATATACATTTCCATATGCATGAGAAACATCGCATTCGTGGACATTAACATGAGTATGGGTGTGTACATATTTTTGGATCAAACACCATTCTTTGTGGTGCATAAGTGAGCTCTGTATAGTTGGACCAAGGTTCGAAAGAGTCGTACGATTGCATGAAAACTTGTGTCAAGTATAACAAGAAGGGCTAGATACTCCCTCGGGTGCAAGACCCGGTTACTGGTTTATACACTTCTGCTGGTGAAAGTCCAAAACAAGTGTTTCGGTGTGCAAAATGAGTGATGAGACACCAAAATTCCAGTACCCAACAAAGACACATGGTTTATTTTTAAAAGGCCATTGGAAGTGGAACATCAATGGCAAGGGCTTATAATGCCCAATTTTATACTCGTGGCATTGCATGGATGATGGGAGTCGGACAAGGCTCGTTTGAGTTGCATGTGTGAGTCTCATCTCATAACATGACATGACATAGAAAATCCATTATGAATTGCATAGTCTTGAGTGGATTGAGTGTTGCTTAGTGAAATTGGAATGTGAATATTTCATATGCATCTAGGTTGGGAAGTAGCCCTTTTAGTGTGACGCCCCTAAAACTGGGGGTCCCGTTGACAACCCGTCAACTTACGGAATGCCCGTGAGTGTCACTTGAGCTGACATCTCACCAATAATATCCCAATATCCGAGATTTTAACACACATGTATAACCCGTATTTCTTTAATCATTTAATTCAACGGAGGTCCAACATACCTCAATGCACCTCATTTAATATACATTTGTATTAGTGGAACTAAAGAAAACCAAAGCTCAAAAAGGTTGACAAAGAAATTTTAAAATTTCAGTTTTTTTCGAAGAGCTACCGGTAGGTGTCTACTGGTAGAAGTTCTACCTGTAAGCTACTGGTAGGTGTTTCCTACTGGAGAGGTACTACATGTTAGCTACCGGTAGGTATTACTTGCTATACAGGTACTACCTGTTGGCTATCGGTAGTTATTGCCTGCATACAGGTACTACCTATTGGCTACCGGTAGTTATTGCCTACCGAACAGGTACTACCTGTTAACTACCGGTAGTTATCGCCTGCTACCGGTAGGTTTTGTCCATAATTTCATTTTTTTATCAATTTTTCATTTCCAATCCAATCAACACCTTTCCAAATCCATCCCAAACATGTATAAAGATATTTTTCCACATTGTACATGATCCATACAAGTTCTATTACATGTGATTCATATCTTTACATGCCAAAATACAGTTTTGACAAACGTTTACACAAAATATACTATAAAAGCCACAAGTCAATTTTTCTTCATCGTTGAGGCCCCGAAGGTGAGTCCTCTACTAGTACAAACCCCGCACTTGAAATATATTCCCACAAAGGGCGAGCCACGCTTAGTAGAACATTTCCTACAAAGGCTACTCCTCACCTAAATGCAAATGCAATGGTCTCATGGAATAACACACAACCAATATCCATTCCAATGCAAGAATATGCAATTCACGTTGGAATCTATCATGTCATGCCTTGAATGAGATGAGACTCACTCTCGCCCATAAACCCGAGCCTTTCCTGGCTCCTCAAAACATGTAAGTGCCAATGCAATTAAAACCGAGCTCCTCTAGCTCCCGCCATTTATATTGTCCACTCATGGCTATTTAAAATCGCCATGTCTTTATTTGGGGGTGGATTATTTATGGATTCAGACCAATGGCAACTAACCGACACGAAATTTGTAGACTTCCACCAATGATTCCACGTAAACTGACACACTTCATGGGCTCTTATACCAATGGAGTGCGTATAAAATCACCGAGTCTCTCACCCGAGGGATAGTTTAGCCCTTCTTACTACCCCGACCCATATTTTCCTTTCATGCAACATGCGACTCAGTCGGATTTTCAATCCAACCTTGCCGAGACCACCATCAAGCACCAAGTGTGGTGTTGATTAAACCATGCACCCACACACACCCACACTCATGCTTATGGAAGTGTTTTCCCTATGCATATACAATGAAATGCACCATTGCATTATCAATATCACGCTCATATGTAATGAATACCATATGGACCCATTTCAACCACATATTTCAACATAAGTCATGGCAATTTATATCCTAAGCATATAATTACCAAAATCCATCACAATTTATAAGCATGTTACCACAATATCCATGTCATAACATATTCAATTTTCATATAGGCATTTAGGCGAATACCTCCCAAAACACAAATCATGTTATTACACATTCTATGCAAATAACACCCATCATAATCATATGATTTCAACACATCATATTACCAAGACCTGTTATTCCCATTTTTATCAAATAGCAACTTCATCATTCAAGGCACTTTATATACAAACATAATATGCCCAAAAACATCAAGCTTCAAAGAAATCATACAAGTAATTTCCAATGCCAAACTCAACTAGGAATTGGCCTAGGCCAAATTCCACAACCATTTCCATATTTCCATAGCCATGGTCAAATGACCTAGGCTATTTTATACCCCACCCATTCCATAATACATCGTAGGTAAGAAATGAACCAAGGTAGGAGAAAATCCTACCTCTTGAAACTTGAAATAGAAGATAGAAGCTCCTAAAGCCCCAAAAGCCTTGATTTCACAAGTCTCCTCTTTTGGATCTTCGGTGAAAATATTCATTCTTGGTACGTACACATAGCCCTTATCGTGTAGACCAACTTTAATTCTTGGATCGACAGATTCCGACCGGCGGAACTCCTTTAGATCGCAAAAGAAAGGTAGAAAATGGATTTCTCTCTTCTCTCTCTTTTCTCTCTTCAACGCCAGAGCTTAGCCGGCCAATTGGGTGGGCAAAATATCTGATTTTTCAGATATTAAACCCTATTTATATTTTTAATTATGTGGTCCACATTGCCCCGCTCGTTTATTATTTTCGGGTCCGTTTTTAAATTCAAACGACTTCATTAAATTCTGATTTTTGTTCAAATTAATTTTATTTGAATTTTTACTCAATTGTAAGGAATATTTATAATTTTAATTTTTGGGGACTTTTGAAAGTTCATTTGTCACCCAATTGTCTCGAAAAACGTATAAAATTCGACTATCTCGGAATTGGACAAAAATTGACATGATAACTCAATTTTGTGGTACGAATCCGGCGGTAAAGTCCATTGTTCCATCCAAGCTTTGTAAAATATGTATTTTAAACCCGCATAATAGTGGTAAATTACTATTTTGCCCTTAGTTGAAAAAAGTTCAAATTTCACCGGGTCTCACATTCTTCTCCCCTTAAAAGAATTTCATCCCCAAAATTCACATACACATGCACATACAAATACATGCATATGCAACAGTCAAATAATATCAAATGACTATAAGAATGTACCGCCATCCTCAAATAAGAAAGGATAATTGTTATGAATTGTGTCCTTGCGCTCCCATGTCACCTCCTCCACTCCTCGGTGTTTCCATAACAGTTTCAGTAGCCTCACAGTCTTACCTCGCAAAACCTGATTCCAGCTATCCACAATGCGCACCGGTCCCTACTCAAAGGTTCCATCAGCATCAACCACAAGCTCGCCCCAATCCAACACATGAGTCAGATCTGGGGTGTACTTCTGGAGCATAGAGACATGGAATACTGCATGAACACCTAATAAATTTGGCGAGAAGGCCAACTGGTAAGCAACTGTACCCACTCACTCGAGTACCTCAAATGGCTTGATGTACCTCGGTGACAGCTTTTCCCGCTTGCTAAACCTGACCATTCCTCTTTTAGGCATCACCTTCAAGACAACATGATCTCTCACCTCACACTCCAGAGGTCGCCGCCGTTTGTCAATGTAACTTTTCTGTTGGTTTTGAGCTGTAAGAAGATGCTTTCATATAAGGTCCACCTTCTCCAAGGTGTCCCTAACCAAATCTAGACCCGTAGAGGGTCTCTCTCCCACCTCCGTCCAACACACCGGAGATCGACAAGGCCTCCCATATAATGCCTCATAGGGTACCATCTGTATGCTCGCCTGATAACTATTGTTGTAGGCGAACTCTACCATGAGTAAGTGATCTTCCCAGCTACCCTTGAGATCTTGGACACATACCCATAGCATGTCCTCTAACGTCTGTATAGTCCTCTGAGACTGACCGTCCGTCCGGGGATGAAAAGCAGTGCTCATCATCAACTGTGTCCCCATAGCTCGTTGAAAACTCTCCCAAAAATAAGCCATGAACCTGGAATTTCAATCCGATACTATAGATATGGGCACCCCATACAATCGGACAATCTCTCGTACATACAACCTGTAGAATTCCTCCAGTGTGAAGGTCATTCGCATAGCCAAAAAGTGTGCCGACTTCGTAAGCCGGTCTACTATCACCCACACTGCATCATGCCCCCGCGATGTTCGTGGTAAGTGAGTCACAAAATCCATCGTGATATGCTCCCACTTCCACTCAGCTACCTCCAAAGGTTGGAGTAATCCCGCTGGTCTCTGGCGCTCAGCCTTAACTTGCTGACACGTGAGACATTGGTTAACAAAATTTCCAACGTCTCTCTTCATCCCATTCCAATAATACTGGTGACGAAGATCATGGTACATCTTCGTGCCACCTGGATACACAACAAAATGAGAACAATGGAACTCTTTAAAAATCTCTTCTTTGAGCTCCACAGACTAGGGAACCATAATTCTTCCCCTAAATCGAACACTACCATCTGAGTGAATGACCCAAGCCCTCGTCACCTATACCTAACCGTACTCGATCTCTAATGGATACTAACTCAGTATCTTGTCCCTATGACTCAATCATCTAGTTCAGTAGGGAAGGTGTAGCCACCAAGCTCCCTAAAACACCCTAAGTCTGATTAGTGTAATGCAGCCTGAACTTTCCCATAGTTTTGAGCATCCTCCACTTCCAGAAAGCCAAACTAGCCATAACTCCCCGCGACTTCCGGCTAAGGGCATCAGCCACCACATTTGCCTTACCAGAATGGTAATGCAATTTGAAGTCATAGTCCTCTAGATACTCCATCCACCTGCGCTGCCTCATGTTGAGGTCCCGCTGTATGAAGATGTACTTCAGACTTTTGTGGTCTAAGAATACCTCAAACTGCCCACCATACAAGTAGTGGCACCAAGCCTTCAAAGCAAAGACAATGGCCGCCAACTCCATGTCATGCGTGGGATAATTCTGCTCGTGATTCTTTAACTATCGGGAACCATAAGCTACTACCCTTTTGGACTGCATCAAAACACATCCCAGCCCATCCTTCGAGGCATCACAATAGACTGTGTACCTCTGTCACCTTTTCGAAACTATCAAGATAGGAGCTGAAGTAAGTCTCCTCTTCAACTCCTAGAATGCCTTCTTACAAGAATCATTCCACTCAAACTTGACCTCTTTCCAGGTCAACTTCGTCATAGGCGCAGCCAATCGAGAGAAGTCCTTAATGAACCTTCTGTAATACCCCCACTAATCCCAAAAAACTATGTATCTCAAAGACTAATTTTGGTCTCTCCCAATTCATAACTGCCTCAACCTTCCCTGGGTCCACGGATACACCTGAAGCCAACACTACATGTCCCAAAAACTTTACTTCTGTAAGTCAAAATTTACACTTGCTGAACTTGGCGTACAACTGATGCTCTTTCAATGTCTTGAGAAGAATCCTCAAGTGTCCCTCATACTCCTCCTCAGACTTGGAGTAGATCAAGATGTCATCAACGAAGACCAAGACAAACTGATCCAAATAGGGTTAGAATACCCTATACATAAGATCCATGAATACCGTCAGAGCATTCGTCAAACCAAATGGCATAATTGTAAACTCAAAATGCGTATACCGCGTTTTGAACGTCGTCTTAAGAATATCCTCCTTCCTAACCTTTAACTGATGATACCTGGTACGGAGATCTATCTTGGAATAGACTCGTGCCCCTCTCAGTTGATCAAATAGGTCATCAATCCTCGGTAAAGGGTACCTATTCTTGATAGTAACCCTATTCAATTGCCGATGGTCGATGCACAACTGAAGAGTCTTGTCTTTCTTCTTAGCAAACAAAACTAGAGCGCCCCAAGGTGAAGTGCTCAGTCTATGAAGCCCTTGTCCAATAATTCCTGCAACTGGACCTTGAGTTCTTGCAACTCAGCAGGTGCCATCCTATGCGGAGTCATAGAGATAGGCGATATAACCGAATGCTACTCAATGGTGAAGTCTATATCCCTATATGAATGTAATCCTGATAATTCATCCAAAAAAATATCCTCATAATCACATACAACCTGAGGTAAACCCAACTCCTATCTCGCCTCGTCCTCCAAGTTAAGGCTAGCTAGGAAATCCATCAACTATCCGTACCATCTAGAGTCGTACATGGCTTGAGGTAAAACATCATGCTTTTCCCCCTAGAACTTGAAACAAATGCCCTCAAGCGTATAAGTCATGACCCTTTTCCGATCACAATCAATGCTGACTCGGTGTGTCGTCAACCAATCCATGCAAAGGATCACATCAAACTCAGACATGTCCATGACCCTAAGGTCCATGGTGAGTGAAATTTCTGAGATCTCTAACTCACAACCCTGATATATCTGATCAATTCTCACCCTAGCTCCTAGGGGAGAACTCACATGCAATGGCTCTTCCAAGGTCTCAACCTCTAATCCCAAGTCTTTCACACAAGATGCTACAATAAATGAATACAATGCACTAGAATCAAAAAATACTCTAGCCCATAAGCAAGAGAGTAAGAATGTACCCTGTATCACCGACGGATCTATTGGCTTAGTCTGTGGCATCATGGCATAGACACGCCCCTGGGTACCCGAAGTACCGGCTTGTGAGCCCTGGCTGAGCTGGCCTGCTTGCAGAGTCCCTGCATGTGAAGTAGTAGGGGCCTGTGTAGCACCCTGGAATTGATAATGGCTCCCCTGGCCCATGGTGGGGTAGGGAGGAATATACTATGTCTGCGGTTGTCCCACCGAAGTCTGGGACTGAGATGACCCATAACCCTGGGATCCCTATCTCTGAGGGCAATCCTGTTTCATGTGACCCGACTGGTAGCAATAGAAACATGTCCTCTGCACTGCCTGATAGGCAGTCCTGTAGTTTCCCCATCCTTGGGAAGATCAACCTTGGCCTTGGCCTTGGTAGCCACGGCCCTGTGCCTGAAATCCTTGAGGAGTAGAAGTCATCTGCTTCTTCCCTGAGCTAGAAGAAGAGGATTGGCCCTTATTCTTCTTATCCTTCACACCCGCATCCTGGATGTTCTGTGCATCTTCCACCTCCTTCTCAATGGCCATTGCCATGGTGATCATTGAGTCCAAGTCTTGCAAAAGAAGACCCACAATCTTTCCTCTGATGGACAACTTCAAGCCATCCTTGAACTTCCTCACCTTGGCCATATATGTGGCCACATAATCATTGGCGAAACATGCTAATTTTGTGAACTTAGCCACGAATTCCATCACCGACATCGCCCCTTGTCTGAAGTCTAGAAACTCCCGGGCTTTTGCTTGTCTAGCAGTCGCCGGGAAGTACTTGGCCATGAAAAGCTCCTTGAACTCTGCCCATGACATCGCCTCCAAGTTCTTGGAGTCTTTTACCCAATCCCACCACACTTGGGAACCTACCTCTAGCTGAAATATAGCCAGAGTTATCTTCGTGGCATCGGAGGTGGTCTTCATAGCCCTTAAGACCTTATCAATCTGTCGGAATCAATGGTCAGCCACCATAGGATCTGCCCCTCCCAGAAATATCAGAGGTTGGTGTGCTTTAAACTTCTGGAGGTTACTTGAGCCTCTTTGTCCCCCATTTGCACTGGTCTATGCAATGGTGGCCGCCGTAGCACTAGCCTGTGCTATGGTAGCAGTCGCCGTACCAATAGCCTTCATTAAGGCTTATTGTTGTGTCGTGGTGTTGGGTTATGCGGCATTCATGGGTATTTTTACGGGTTGATGAGTGATCAATGAGTGGACAAGGACCCCCGATTTTAGGGGCGTCACACCGGATGCCACCACCACAGTCTAGACAGTGGTGTTTCTCTAGTTTTTGGTTAGTATAGCCCACTTTTGTTGACTCTTGATTTACAATTGTCTCCCCTTTGTTGTTTAGCATTTGCACTTTCCTCCAACCAAATTTCCTTAATTACCATTGAAACCCTACAAGATAGATATATTAAACATTACCCCTAATAATTTATAAATTAATCAGTTTAATTCAATTTACGCACATGAGTAACCCTAAACCCTAATTCAATTCCGCACTTTTTAGGATTAATCAGAGTGTGAGCTCAGATACTCTTATTATGTGTATTCATGCTAAGTCTATCTGATTACCTGAGATAGATTGTTTGTAATTGGTTTATAGATTAAAATTTGGTTTTACTTTTGAATTTATTTTATTGTTTTCAACAGAAACTTGAGATTTGATAATCAAAAGTATATATGATATTTTGTCACTTGAAACTGACCCGTTTTATCCCATTTAGAAACCTTGTTCATTTCTAGATCGACTCATTTTTCTACAAATTACGATCTAGAGGAGGAGCTCGGATAGGATGAATAGGTGGATTGGGAAGCCCATGTTGATGGGGAGATGGAACCCAAAGTGGATGCTTTGGGCTATGTTTTTATAGTCTAATTTGAAAGTTGATTATGAGACAATGTTAAAAAAGATAGTTTATTTATTTCACTACGAAATATTATTGGGTGTTTGGGATGTAGTTGAAGGTTTTTAATTACGTATTGTTGGATTTTTTTTTTGGCTATTTAAACATTCTTTAGTTAGATTGTTTTGGAAATAATGTTTGATTCAGTTTTTGGATGTAATTGCCAAGGTTTGGCATATTACTTTTCGATTATGCTTTAGTTATTATGGTTGATGAATGAAATTCTTTTTAGCTATGGATTTTATTAGTTGCTCTCATGGTGTGAAAGGTTCATAGATAGAAATGCCTTCCAAGGTGGGATTTGGGGCGTTACAAGCACTCTATGAAATCATAATGCATTATCTAAGTGAATACATAACTAGTTAGTGAGTATCATAATCATTTTTATTTTAGACAACTCCCTTTATATTTTATCCCTTCTTCTCTTATACCTTCAATTAGCATGATTGTGAATTTTTTACTTTATCAATATGCTTCTAAAGATGTTTAGCATAACCTCTATGATCTTTACAAATGAGCAATGAATATTAAGCATAGGTACTCTAACAATTCAAGTACAACTATTTTTGGCCATTTATTTATGCCTCAACATTTAAAGATTGACCACATTGGGGTATTATTTGGCTTTTTGGCATCTTTTAAAGGACTCCTAAGTATGAATGTTAATGGTTGGCGTGTACTTGGTTTTTGTATTTTTCAAAGGTAAACACTAGGATTAAAGAGATTTTGGCTCATGGATTGTGCCCTAAGATTTATATTGAAAAGTTCTCAATCCCCTAATAGGACTCATAGCAATGCAAATTTCAACTTTTATTTGAGGATGGAATCATTATAAAGCAAACTAAAGTGTGAATTATCATGATCAATAATAAAGAAAACAAGCAAACAAATTATTATTTGCTTTTGTTTTACAATGTTTTTGTATTTTTTAATTAACAAATACAAGGAAAAATATGCATACGCATACAATAAAAAAGGAAAAAAAAATAAAGCAATTACAATAAATCCTAAAAAGAATGTCAAACTTGACATTAAAATTTTGTTTTGGATTTTTCAATTTCTTTTGTTTTTGGTTTTTCATTTTCTTTTGTTTTTTGTGTTCATATAATACAACAAATCCAAAATAAACAAACAAAAAATATATGTAAGGTATATCCCTAGGGTATTTGATATGCATGTGAGATACACCTAGGTCATATTACTTACCTTACTTACTTCTTAGATGACATGATCTTGTTGGAAGCACTCAGGGCATCCAACTTGGTTGAAATGGTGAGCCTCTCAAACTCCTCCCTAGTCAGTTGTACTTGTTTCTCCTTCCAAAAACTTGTGTTTGGTTGGGGAATGGGTAGAGGACTAACTCTCTTTTATGTGGGAGTGTGTAGATCAATCTTGACCTTTGGAGTTTAAGGAGTTTTTTGCACTCTAGCATGTTGTCATTTAGATGATGGTGCATGTATATGCTATGACTCACTTGACCTTGGCTTAAAAAAATTCATGACTTAGTTCTTTAAAGCTTTGAATTAGTTATCTACATGCATGAGCTTCTTATTTATGACTTCCCTATCATGAATGCAATGTGCACTATGGTGACCATGCTCTCCTCATGTTAAACACACAAGATTTTTGGTTTGGGTTTCTTTTTAAGTTGGTTTTTTTTAAATGCATACCCTAACCATTTTTACCTTTAGTAGGACTCGTGTTTACTTGTGGGGTGATAGGTTAGGATTACCCTTCACAAACACGATCTTGGAAGAAGTGTTGGTGGTGTGTTTATGTCTGTAGCCTAAACCACGCTTGTCAGCCACACTTTTTCCCAAAAACAATATTATATCAAACTTTTCATTATTTAGGGATAGTATTTTAGAGAGTTCATTTGATTCATAAAGATCTTTATCAAGTTTGACAAATTCTGACTCAAGATTCTTTTTGACGTAACAAGCTCGTAACACTCTCTCAAGGAATATCACTCTATCAAGAAGAGACTTCTTCTCTTCTTCAAACCCACAAATTTGAGCTTTAGACTTCACTAAGTCCACATGTAGTGTTTTTCTATCTTCTTCACTTGAGATTACCCCACAACCCAATACAAGATTTTTTTGTTTTTTTTGTTTTTTGAGGAATTCCTCATACAATTGATCATATACATCATGCATATCCTCAAAATACTCTTCATCCTCTACATATGTGGGGACTTCTTCTTCCAAGTCTTTTACCATAGTTGTAGGACTTGGTTCAACTTCACTAGTAGAAGTTTCAATTGGAGGGAGGAGTGTGAACCTACAAAGGACGTGAAGTTCTCTTCATCATCATGAAAAGAGGAGTCATCATTTGATGTTGACTCGCTTTCACTGTTGCTCCATTTGGCCTTCATAGCTCTCCACTTTTCCTTGGGTGAATCTTTCTATGTTCGATTTGAGCATTCTGCAGACATGTGTCCAAAACCTTAACACTCAAAGCATGAAGTCTTTCCCCTTTTCATCAACTTCTTGTTGAGAGTCTCTTCCCCATTTCTCTCTTCCCTTCTTAGGAGTTTTAGTTCTACTAGGATTTCCTTTCAACCTGGAGGACTCATCATTACTAGCCTTTAAATACTTTTTGAACTTCCTTGCAATGAAGGTTAGATCCTTTTTTCCTACTCGGGGTGACTCGGATTTATCCCCTTCTTCTTTAGTAAAATATAATGCCACACCCTTCATGTTTTTGGGTGGAAGAAGGTTCATCTAAAAAGTTAACATTGATCCAACTAGGTCTTCTACTAACACCAACTCTACGTTGACGTTTGTCTATAAGGACATCACCTTTGCATGAAACCTCTATGAAAAAGGTCTCATGATTTTTCATTTAATGTATTGTTCATAAACTTTTGTACCTAATGCAAAAGATAAGTTTACAATGTTGCACAATTTAGCGTAAAACTCACGAAATGTTTCATCTTCTTTCATCCTCAAAGTCTCGAATTGAGAGGTGTACCTTTAGAGTCTGGACATCTTCACCTTGGTGGTCCCTTCGTGAGAAACTACCAAGATGTCTCATGCTTCTTTGGAGGTCTCATAATTTGTAATCCTCTAGAACTCATTAGGTGTCATGATATTGAATATCGTATTCAAGCCTTTTTTGAATTCCACCCCGTTGGCTGAATTTTGACATTTATCCAAATCGTTGGAAATTTCATTTCAACCACTGCTTCACCACCTTCAAGTGGAGTGGTGGTGGTAGGAGGGATCCAACCTTTTTTTACACATACCCAGACTCTCTCATTTATAGATTTTAGAAACGCTCTCATGCAAGCTTTCCAATATGCAAAATTAGACCCATCCAACAGAGGTGGTCATGTAATTGAACCATCTTCTTTCTGAAACTCCATTTGAAACTAATTAGTAGTAACAATAAATCTATAGAAGACAATCAAACTAGTATGCAACAAATTACAAAATATGCTTACAAGTATCTTGTGCAACTCAATGCAACCACGCTCTGATCTCTATTGTTGTTTCGAGAGGGGGAGATATGTGCGGATCTTCCCTTATGATTACACACATGAATTGAATGACATTACCAAGAGGGGGTGAATAGGTTCTTAAACTTTAAGCTTGGATAACCACTAATTTTAAACCTATTACTACCACAATTACTTTTTCTCACAAATATTATTCAATTAATATTGAGAATCCCTTTTAACCATGACAACCTAAAATAACTATTGAGATAAATGTATTGATTTTATCAGTTTATTGATTAACACTCAAATCTCACATGGTTATCCCAAACCACAAAGATTCAAACCAAAGCACCCAACTACGGATGATGTAGGCATTCAATCACTCATTTATAAAAACACATAGAGCACATGAGTGCTCAAATCACAAGTGTATGTGAAAATAATAAATAACACATTTGATTTGTTCACGCGAAAAAAACCTCCTCTAGAAAATTATGGGGAACAACAGTAGGGTTCACTAAATCCTAGTCCACTACTCCAAAATTAGCATACAAGTAGTTGAGTCTTATAACTCAAAATATACCATGGTTAGTGTGCGCCCCAATTTTTGGGGGTCCAAATTAACCGCATTGATCACCCATCAACCCATGGAATAACCTATGATACCGCTTAACCCAATAACACGTAGTAGTACCCCATTCACGGGGTCCATAACTTAAACAAAATCTAGGTAGAGTCTCATTTGTATGGGGAGCTCTACCCAACACACATAACCTGTGCAATCCTAATCATTGGCCACATCAGGTCCCAACATCAACCCTTAATCAAAATAGCATTGAATACCAACAGCCATGACATTCATTCGTTTACAAAATAATATTGTCCAATAGAGTCCCAATACATGCCTTTGTCAAAATACAAGTTTTGTACATAATTCATATAAGGCCAATTATAAATATATAGAAGAGTCTACAAAATATAAGTCAATAGCCACAGCCCAACTCTATCGTTAATATGGGCCCAAGTGAGGGCCATCAGCGGAAGCCTATATAACACCTGAAATATTCTCATAAAAAAATAAGTCACGCTCAATAGGGTATCTCCTATGGAGATCACCTCCTAACCTAGATGTATATGAAATGTCACATGTAATCATCATGTCAAATTTTCAATCAAATACATCAATTTCATTTGTGAATGTCACAATAACACATGACATGTCATGTGTATGCATCCGGGCATTCTAAGCCCCATGCCATTGATGTTCGACATCCAATGACTATTTTATAAAAATATGTGTCTTTCGTAGGGTAAGTCTTTATGGACTTCCACCAACAATCACCTAACCAATACGACATCTATGAATTTCCAGCAACAGTTTGGCGTACACTGACACACACTTTACGGACTCAATACCAACAGGAGTACGTATTCAAAATTACTAGGCCTTGCATCGGAGGGAGAATATATCTCTTCTTGCAAACCCCCATTAGTCCTAGTTCCAACTTTCCAGAACCCAAGTATCAACCCACCAAGAATGGCGTTTGACTAAATACATGTACACACACCAACGCTCATGTCGGATACACATGAATGTGATGTTATCCATGCATATGCAATTAAAATATATAATTGCAAATCATCTAACCATTCTCATCACATCATAAATCATACAATGAACATGTATGATTCGCACTTTTTTGTGGTCTAATTTATATTATATTATACACCCAAGTATAAGTGGTCGAATTGTAGTTTTTTCGGTTTAAATCCAAGTATCGATCCCACAGAGAGTTTTAGTAATTAGAATTTAAAATAAAATAATAAAAAAACTGTAAAGTTATTATTTAAAGTGGTGTATATGTGATAGCTTGTGATGTGAACTTAGATTAATAACTAGTTTAACTAAATGAAGTATGCAGGTAAGCGTATTAATGATAAGAATATAAAAGATACCCTTCAGTTTAGGGATTTCATATGCTTTATATTAGTTGAACACTAGAAATGCTACCTTACAACAATTAACTCCCATTTTACTAGAAAGTCAATCGGTAGGTCTGATGTATATAAACCATCACACAACAACTTCTTAGGTTAGCTGGTGGTATCCATGACAATTGATTAATTCAAACAAACCAGAAGGACAAGTCATTCATGAGGATCACTTGAATTATTAATTTGTCTCCATAATAGTAGGTGCGTACATAATAAACCATAACACAGTCACTTCTTAGGTCAACTGGTGGTATTAGTCATAACACAACAATTTCTTAGGTTAGCTAGTTATAGATGTATCAAGTGATTAATCCAAGCAAACCTGAAGGACAAGTCATTCATGAGGAATACTTGAATTATTCATTTGATTTCATCTGTGACACATATATACCAGTTAAACATCCTCAGCGTTCTGGTGGAGGACTAGCCATCCGATATGAATGTCGTGGTTGTTCGACTGGGAATATTATCATTTATACTAGTTAAACGATCTTAGTAATCCAGAAGGACAATCTATTCATGAGGATCACTTTGGTCATTATTCTGATAGTTATAGCATGCTAAAGTAGAACATCTTGAACGTTCCAATGGAGGATAAACCATACCTATAGGAATACCGTAGATATTCATCTAACAGTATTATTATATATGAACAACCTTAATAATCCAGAAAGACAAGTCATTCATGAGGATCATTTAGTATTAGTACCATGTAATACTTAAACATCCTCATCATTCGGTTGGAGGACTAGTCATACCGATAGGAATGTCGCGGTCGTTTTACAGGCAGGTTGATGATGCACTAATGACATACTTCCAGGCACATCACTGAAAGTACGTACATCATTGTATCATGCATGAAGCTTATAATACATAAATATATAAAGATATAAATAAAACATCGGTATTTCCAGAATTTAACCAATAATACACATATGTTCACCCTTCACTAAAGGGTATAAGTGAACTACTCACTCTCCATTGCTATAGACAAGAAAGAAGTGTGGGCAGTTTTTTTATTACAATTGAAATTACAATATAAACTCTAAAATTTCTTTCATATGGAACAACTGAAACACAACCACCTTTATTATCAATTAAGACAAAAAAGTGGCGTTAGTTCAATTATCCGAATAGAAAGATACAACAGAAATGTAGAAATACAAAGTATTGGTGTAGGACAGACCGGCTTTGTATTTGAATCTCTCATTCTTTCTTTCTTTTTCTCTCTTTTTCTTCCCTTGGATTTCTCCCTTTTGATCTCTAGGATGGCCGGCCTTGTTTGAAATGGTGGAGAACACTTCTATTTATAGGCAAAGGCAAAGAATGAGGTGGAAAGTTAAGCCTGAGGTGGAAAGGTAAGCCTTTAGGTGGAAATGTAAGATTGTGACACCTAGTGACCATTCAAATGGTATTGCCTTGCAGGATGTGGAGGACAAGCTTTAGTTGCCACCTAATGACCATCCAGACCCTAGGATCACCTTCTGGATGGTGATGCCTTGCAAGATATTCCAAGTGTCTTGTTCTTAAGCTTCAAGGTGCCTTGTAGTTGATCCACGTGTTGCGTGCTGGATGTTCCATGTGTCTATATTACACTGGGCTCCTTCGTTGTTTCAAGCTTTGCAAAATTGCCTCGATTCTCTGGTATTTCTACATTTGACCCTGAAATTTAAACATAAAGTATTTAAAACTTTAATATTGTACACACATTATAATAACTCTAATTTGATAATTTTTAGTTGTTTTATCTTACAAAGTTGATTACTTGATCATTATAGTTTACACACTAATTAGGGTTAATCAATTTTCTAAGTTCCTTGAACGCAGGGCATTGAGGGGCAAATGATGGGCCAGTCCAAGGGCCCCACCCATGTTATAAGTCTGGTCCGAGCTAAAGGCCCAATTCCAAGAGATCCAGCTAGTCAAGCCTAAAGGAGTCTACACAGGAATAACCTTATCAAGATCAAGGAGCTACATCAGCAGGGGAGCATGCACGGTCATCTAAGAGCCTCCTCTACCACTTTAGAGTAAGGTCATCCAGGAGCCTCACCCTTATCACCAAGGGAGCATCCAGGAGCCTCAGTCAACCTCATTTATCCTTGATCAAGTCCTTTAGAGAGCACACCAACCGTCACACCTCGCCCGTTGAGAAGATGATAGGTCACCTTAATTACTATAAAACGATCCTAAGCCATAATGACCGTCAGACTAGCAATTCAATTACTACACCAAGCTACTATAAAATGTAAGCCCCTCTAACACTTGGGGGCATCTCACTCGTTTGAGCATAACTCTCTCCTCCTCTCTCAAATCTTGTAACATTTGCTCTCTTTCTACATCGGAGATAATTAAATTCTGGCGACCCTTGCCATTTAAAGTGGACATAGGTCACATTGATCAAACCACTATAAATCATGTCTTCTCTCTTCTTCTACTTACTGTATTTTATACTACAACTTGACTAGTGGTGTGCAAACTAATTTGTGCATCATCAGAATTGAAGATGTTTATTTGAGTAAATGTAGCATATCTCTCCAAGAAAGATTGGCTCAAATTCTTCAATTGGTTATACATCTCCACTAAATATGTAAAGAGTGTAATATTTCACAAGGTTTTTGAAATAAAGAAATCTAATCATGCACTATAAGAGTAAGTTTAAACAAAAATATTAAGATAATATAAACTAAAGTATGAAAATCTCGTGTGATCAGATTAAGGCTATTTGCACAAAGCATAGGAATATTAATTAAATTTAACTATGAATCATATGAACTAGTCTTCCTAACTTAAAATTTTCATAAATAAACTAGTTTAAAACACATAAATATGTCCAAAATGCAAAATAATTTAAAGTTCAAGTGCATAATGTAAAAGTGCATAATGTAAAAGATGAGTGAAAGAAAACAAATTATTTTGTAGAATCTCCAGTCTGTTTAGGAAGTCGAAGATCCTTCTCCGAAATGATCTCGAAGTAGCTTCAAAATCTCAGCTTGGTTTTGTTCATATTCATCTATGCATTGGTTGATCTGAGTAATACCATTCTCCACCTCTAGTAAGATGCATCTATCAGTTCTGTCTTCCATTGGGATGTATAGTTGATCCTCTTGTGTTAGGAATTCTTCAGGTACCCAAAATGGTTCCTCTTCTTATGGTGAAGATATTCCTTGTTGGTTTTCCACTTGTCCTCCATGACTCTTTTTCAATGAAGTTTTATCCAATACTCCAAGATGATTCTGTAACACCCCAAAAAACATCCTGGACGACATTACATTCTAAAACCATTCATATCATGAGAGCACTAATATAATCCCTTAAGAAACAAGACTTCATTTGTCATCCACGAATATTTACAACATTATCCAAAAGAATAAGCCCAAGTCAGGACTATTACATCTCAAAAATTAATTAAAGAAGCGCAGTGGAATAAACAAAAGAAGCTAGACTACACAATGCTCTAAAAGAATGTCCTAGTCTAGTACAAAAGGAAAGGAGGTCGCTCTATGCGTCCACCTCAGGATCCACACTCCCGTCCAGTGGAGTCTCCCAAGTAGTGGGCTCCTCAACCCTTACATCCTCCTCCTCAAGCGGGTAATCTGAAAAATGTTAGCGATTGGGGGTGAGCACGAAGCTCTATAGAAAAATTCTCCCAAACACATTCAAGGTTTAGAAAAACATTTAAAACGGTCGGTCTCAATTTTAACATAACATAGATACATAATTTGAAATAAAGCAGTGACATTTAAAAAGGATCTCAAGTTTATTTAAAAATATTAATTAAATGAATAAACGAGCACCACATACAAATAATAACCATTAATTGTCATAACCAATTCCCAACAATTCTTTCGGTAGGTGGCATACTTTGTGGTAACCTCCACCCCCCTTTAGGTTATCTTTGATTCTTACGCATCCTTACCGGGAACCTCTTGAGAATAGATGAACATCCTTACATGGAACATCTCACCAATCACTACATTATTTCCCAAGCATTCTTACCGGGAACCTCTTAGAAAGGGGTGAGCATCCTTACAAGGAACCTCTCACTCATGTGCATCACAAACAACCCAACCAAGCATATAATTCTAACATTTATCTCAATTTACAAGCATCTATCCAAAATTTTCAAAATATATCATGTAACAATTCCACAACCAACTAACAAAATACATGAGATCACAATAACATCATTTTTCTACCCAACACAAAGCACTAAGGTTTTGAAATCTATAATAAAGAAAGCATTTAGAAAGAAAATACATCTCTCCAAAAATTAAGATTTTAAAACTAGAAAAGAGATTTCATGGTTATTAAACCCTACTTTCTTCAAAACATTTAATCCTTGCAAAAATAAGCCTAAGAGAGGATGATTCCATAGCATATATATATACCATTGATAGCCAAAACATAAATATATAAATACCCTAGCCTCAATGTAAGTGAATGAGAGAAAACTCTTCCCTTGAATCCTTAGTTTGTAGGAAGAACTTGAGCTTTGATCTTAAATCTACCCTTAAATCTCTTGTTTTTTCCTTCATTTCTTCCTCTTAATGCTCTCTAGGGTTCCAAGAGGTGTAGGGGTGATAATGGAGTGAAAGAAATGAGGGCAAATGGGATGAAAATGGGGTTTAAAACACCTCAGCCCCGAATTCACTGTTCACAACATGTTTTGGTTTTCTCCAAAATTATGGTTTTACCACTAAGAATCTCCAATTTGATCCATATGACTACCCTAAGGTTTTTCGATGTTCAGGATTCATTTTTAATGTTATTTTAACCTAAAAATATTTATTGTTATAATTTATCTCAAAACCAAAGTCAACGTACACCCGAAATACTGAAGTTTCTATTTTACCCATCCGAACCGGCTATTAATGAAATTTTGCGTTGTTTGCAAATAAAAGGTGATAAAGGCTGATTCTTAAAGCCTTTTATACTTATTTGAAGCCTAAATATACTCATTATTCTTATATTTTGATTTAGGATGCAAATGGAGACGTTAAATGCAAAACGAAGCTAATTGGACTGTTTTGACATTGCTTCGTTATCTGGGCATAACTCTCTCATCCTAGCTCCGATTGAGATGATTCAAGACGCTATGGAATGATAATAAAGAGTTATAAAACTGTCATGTTTTGAGTTTTGAGAGATATTGACTGCATCAAGGTCTAAATCAGGCTTGAAGTTGCAGCCAGTGCACTGTTCAAGCTAATTGGGCTGTTTTGACATCACTTCGTTATCTGGGCGTAACTCTCTCATCCAAGCTCCGATTGAGATGAATCAAGATGATATGGAATTCTAAGAAAGAGATATACAACTTTTATGTTTTGAGTTTTGAGAGATATTGACTGCATCAAGGTCGAATTCGCGCTTGAAGTTACAGCCAGTGCACTGTTCACGTGCACTGTTCACGTCATGTTTCATCACTTTTTCATTTTCAATCCATTCCTAAGCCAACCAAATCCTTCCCAAACCTCTCCAACACATATTGCTACACCAAACCTATTTAATACAATTTCTAGGACCTAAAATTTCATATTTTCACTTATTAAAACCAAATTTTAACTATTATTTTCACTAACATTTTAAATCTCTACTTTTCCAATCTACCAAATTCAAACACACATCGCTACACATATCCACATTTTTACGACAATTATTTACTATATATATATATATATATATATATATATATATACATATATACATATATAAAATAAAATGCGGGGTGTTACAATTCCTGTAAAGGAACTACTTGAATCTGAACCTTTAATCGAAAAACAATCAGAAACACAAAGTGAAAAAGATCCTCCACGTCCTATTCCTTTACCTTTTCCTCAAAGAGTCAAGAAACCTTCATAAAAAAAAGATCAATCTGACATTCTTGAGTTATTTAAACAAGTAAAAATTAACCTTCCTTTGTTGGCTGCAATAAAACGAGTTCTGGTTTATGCTAAATTTTTAAAAGATCTTTGCATGATAAAAAGAAGAACAAATGTACTAAAGAAAGAATTTTCAATTGAACAAGTTAATACTATAATACATCAAGACACACTTCTTAAGTACAAAGATCCAGGTAGTCCAACAGTCTCATATCTCATTGGAAATTTTCAAATTGGACAAGCCCTGCTTGATCTTAGGTCTAGTTGTAATTTAATGTCATATTCAATATATACGCAATTAGGATTAAGTGAATTAAAACCTTCCAATGTTAAACTACAACTAGCAGACCGATCAATAAAAACTCTACGAGGAATTGTAGAAGATGTGATTGTCCAAGTTGATCAATTCTATTTTTTAGCAGATTTTATCGTTATAGACACGGAGCCATGTTGTGAAGGATGTTCATTTGAATACATACCTCTAATTTTAGGTCGACCATTCCTAGCTACATCAAATGCGTTGATTAATTGTAGGAGCGGAATTATGAAAATCTCATTTGGAAACATGACTTTGGAATTAAATATTTTTAGAAGCACAAAACGACCTAGAGAAGAAGAAGAAGAAGAAATATATGAAGTAAAGCATATTGAAACAATAACCCAAAGGTTTTTTGAAAAGAACTTTCTAGAAAAAGAGTTATTAGCATTAGAATCAATACCCGAAATCGAATCTGAAAATGCATCTACCAAGGATCTAAAATGCAAAGAATTGTTACCAAAACTTATAAAATCTAATGTCAAAGTTTTTAAGCTTGAATTAAAACCTCTTCCAACCAACTTAAAATATGTCTTTTTAGGAGAAAAGGAAATATATCCAGTTATAATATCATCAAAATTATCTAAAATTAAAGAAAAAGAACTAACAAAAGTTTTGAAAAATTATCAAAGCGTTATTGGATGGACAATAGCAGATATAAAAGGTATAAGTCCACTTCTATGTACTCATTGTATCTATTTAGAAGACGACGCTAAACCATCTCGTCAAATGTAAATAAGATTGAATCCCCACTTAAAGGAAGTTGTTCGTGCTAAAGTACTAAAACTGTTAGATGCTAATATCATTTGTCCTATATCTGATAGTAAATGGGTTAGTCCTACACAAGTAGTTCCAAAAAAATATGGTGTTACATTCATAAAAAATCAAGAAAATGAGTTAGTCCCGATGCGTACAGTGGCGTGTATGCATTGACTATCGAAAACTAAACTCTCTCACACGAAAGGATCACTTTCCGTTACCATTCCTAGATCAAGTTTTGGAAAAAATAGTAGGGCATGCATATTATTATTTTCTAGATGGATATTCTGGTTACAATCAAATTAAAATTGCAATAGATGTTCAAGAAAAAACTACATTTACATGTTCGTTTGGAACTTTTGCTTATAAAAGAATGTCTTTTGGGTTATGTAATGCCCCCAGTTACTTTTCAGCGTTGCGTGTTAAGTATATTTAGTGATATGGTAGAACGATATTTAGAAGTTTTTATGGACGAATTTTCAGTATACGGTGATTCATTTCATTTATGTTTAGAAAATCTTGAAAAATTATTGATTAGATGTGAGGAAACAAACCTTGTCTTAAATTGGGAAAAATGTCATTTCAAGGTTACACAAGGTATTGTTTTAGGTCACGTAGTTTCTCAAAAAGGAATTGAAGTTGATAAATTAAAAATTGACTTAATTGCTAATCTTCCTTCACAAAAAACCGTAAAAGATGTCCGGTCTTTTTTGGGTAATACTGGATGTTATCGAAGATTCATTAAAAATTTTAGTTTAATATCGAGACCAATTTGTAATCTTTTATGTCAAGATATAATCTTCGAATGGAATGATGCATGTCAGTTAGCATTTGATAAATTAAAAAATATGTTGATTTCTGCACCTATTATGCAACCTCCTGATTGGTCTTTACCTTTTGAATTAATGTGTGATGCAAGTGACTATGCGGTAGGAGTAGTATTAAGTCAAAGAAAAGATAAAAAAACCATATGTTATTTACTATGCTATCAAAACTTTAAATGATACACAAATGAAATATTCAACCACAGAAAAAGAATTACTTGCAGTTGTGTTTGCATTAGATAAATTTTGATCATATCTGGTTGGATCGTCAATTGTAGTATTTACAGATCATGCAGCTTTAAAATATTTGGTTACTAAGAAAGGTGCTAAACCATGTCTCCTACGATGGATTTTATTACTTCAAGAATTTGATCTTATCATAAAAGATAAGAAATGAGTAAAGAATGTGGTAGGAGATCACTTGTCAAGATTAAATTATGAAGTAAAAAAGAGGAACCAATTTCAATTAGAGAAACCTTTCCAGATGAACAACTGTTAGCAATAACCGAAGTACCATGGTATGCAGATATAGCCAATTATCTACCTAATGGTACTATTCCTTTTAATTATACCTGGTCTGATAGAAATAAGTTCCTAAGTGAGGTACGTAATTTTTTCTGGGAAGATCCTTATGTGTTTAAATACTGTAAGGACCAAATAATAAGACGTTATGTGCCTAATCATGAAGTTCGTCAGGTAATTCAGTTTTGTCACTCTGAAGCTTGCAGAGGTCATTTTGCTTCAAAAAAAACCACTACTAAAATTTTGCAATGTGGATTTTGTTGGCCAACATTTTTTAAAGATGTTCATATATTTTGTTTAAATTGTGATAGCTGTCAAAGAATGGGAAATATTTTGAAAAATAAATATGATGCCTTTAAACCCTATTTTAATTATTAAAATTTTTTATTGTTGGAGCATCGATTTTATGGGACCATTTCCTCCATCCTTTGGATATCTGTATATTTTGGTTGCAGTTGACTATGTTTCTAAATGGGTGGAGGTAGTTTCATGTAGAAATAACGATCACAGAACAGTGATCAAATTTTTAAAAGAAAATATTTTATCCAGATTTGGAATTCCTTGAACAATCATCAGTGATGGTAGATTACATTTTTCTAATAAAATTTTTGAGAAACGTATGAAAAAATACTCAATTTGACATAAAATATCTATTCTGTATCATCCATAAACAAGTGGCCAAGCTGAATTAGCTAATAGGAAAATAAAATACATTTTAGAAAGTACAGTAAATTCAAATTGTAAGGATTGGTCATTGAAATTGACTGATGCGCTTTGGGCTTACCGTACTGCATATAAGACTATTCTAGGAATGTCTCCTTATTGGTTAGTTTATGGTAAACCATGTCATTTACCTGTCGAATTAGAACATAAAGCTTATTGGGCAATCAAAATGATGAATTTTGATATGGATAAAGCTGGAATATCACGTAAACTTCAAATCAATGAGTTAGAAGAATTAAGAAATGAAGCTTATGAAAATGCAAAAATTACGAAATCCAGAACCAAAATATTCCATGACAAGAATATTGTGCGAAATCTTTTAAACCATCTCAAAAAGTTCTGTTATATAATGCAAAAGCTTTGTTTGTTCCCTGAAAAACTAAGATCTAGATGGACAGGACCGTATATAGTCAAGTAAGTTTTCGACTATGGGGCAATTGAAATTGAAAACCCAGTAACTGGGACTATCTTCAAAGTAAATGGACAAAGACTTAAGCCATACTATGATGGATTCACACAAGATATAACTTCTGTGCTGTATTTTGATCCAGTCTATGTGCACTAAATATATATTGTTGGTTGTTTCCAAGTAATAATACTAATTATGTGTAATTTATTTGATAGATTAAACCTCCTGCGTAAAAGTCAGATATCCTAATCTTTGACAGACAACAGATTCCTAGTTTTTATTTTATTATCAATACTGGCTATTACTGTATTTACATTTCAAATACTGTTTAATTTAAGATGGGGAAATGTGAATGTGAATTTAAGTTTTGTGTTTAAAATAGTAATTGTAATTTAAGAACTTATGTTCGTCTTTGTGACTGGTACACATTAAAGAACCGGATAGTGAGTCAATTGTCAATAATTTTTTGAGTCATCTTTTATCTTTTCCTAAAAAAATTTGAAAATGGACGAAAATTTATTTTGATTAAGTTTAGTTTTATTATGTCATTTTCCAAAAGATATACAAATGTTGATCATGCAAAAAACTAGATATGTTAGAAATTTAGAAATTTCCGAAAGCCAAGCACGACCCTTGTGTGAAAAAAGTACATATGCTGAACACCGACGAGCAAATCGTCTTTGTGCTTGTTTAAAATGTGGTCATACAGAACATTTGAGACAATATAATAAGTGTGCGAAACCAATTTCAGGATGAGCGTCTAATCATTTACGGTGGATTAGGTATGGGCAGAGTAAGGATTATCCTGAGACGCCATTGTATTCTACCCCAATGTTAACAAGATACGTGAGAAATGAAGTTAACCGTGTCACTAGTATTACAGAGGTAGATAGTTCTGATACTAACTAAATATGATCAATAAGATGTATAGTTTTGTGAATATATGTATATAGTTATAAATAAATGTAAATAACTATAGAATGAAGTAGGAAAATCAGTAAATATAAAAATAACAAATAAAAAGAATAATAAACCCAATTCTTTTGAAAAAAAAAAGAGTGGTTAACAAAGTTTTGTAGAATGAATATTTAATTTTGTAAATTGCAGGAAATACATGAAAAAGAGCAAAATTCCAGAAAATCTTTGACGCCCCAAAACCGAGGGTCCCGTTGATCCCCCATCAACCCGCAAAATACCTATGGATATCGTATAACTCGATACCACACCGTTGTATCCCATTTACCGGGATTCATAATTTAACAAAATCGGGCAGGGTCTCTTTTGTACTGGAAAACTCTGCCCAAAACACAACCTATGCACCGTACCATCACATGACCCATTCGAGGTCCCATATACACATGTTGACCACACCGCGTCCATTTATAAGAAAACATTGACCATACCAGGTCTAATTATCCATACTTTCACCTAATGAGTTTATGCATTAAACATAGTTAATACAAGTTCAAAATTATAATTCCTTTACAAATATTACATGCCAATACATAGTTTGAACAAAAGTCTACAAAACAGCCAAGGTTTAAAGGTTTCCAAATGAGAGTCCTCTACACCAACTCCATAACCATAGGCAAGTGAATTACATAGTTCCATATGCCTACCATTTTTCCATCCAACCAACTATGGTAGAAAAATTTTAAAATACACAAAACAATCCATGTAAACCCAATTTTCCAAGAGTTTACACTAATAGCTTCCACATATCGCACGCATGTGAGCTAAAACTTGGTTTTTTCTTCCTTCTCATTTAATCTCCCTCACTTTAGGTTTCCAACAAGCAAGAACACAGAGACACACACACACACTAATGTATGAGTTAAACACACTAACTTTTCTATATATTAAAGCACACATAACTTCCATCCAAGAAATTACACAAGTACTTCCACATAGCAAAACAAAGTAGGACTTGAATCAAACCCATTCTACACCTACTTCCTCAAGGCATAAAATAACATTTGCTATTTAGTCACAATTCACAACACACATGTTATACATAGCTCATGCTACTAACACATTTCTCACATATTACATACAACTAGAAATTGACCTAAGCCATTTCTACACCCTTTTTTCATTCCCATTTTATCTATTTCACATGCATAGGTGAGTGATATATATATATATACTCTTTAATAACCTACACATTTCACATACACTATAGGTAAAATGAACCAAGTAGGAAAACCCTACCTCTTTGAAGTGTGGAGACTTCAAAAACACCAAAACAAGCCCAAGTTTGATTTCTCAAAAATTTGCCTTTGAATCTTCGGTAAAATTGTTGTTTTTGGTACCCACGTGTAGCCCTCGTCGCGTAGATCAACTTTAATTCTTGGCCCGACGAATTTCGACTGACGGAACTCCGAGAATCGGCAGAAGAAAACTTGAAAACTCTCTTTCTCTCTTCTCTTCCTCCAACGTCTGAAACCAGCCAGCAAATGGGTAGGAAATATCTGATTTTTCAAATATTTCACCATATTTATACTTTTAGAATGCTTGGCCTAGAATGCGCCACACGATCTCTTTTTTTCGGATCCGTTTTTATCCCAAAACGATTAAATTTCGTCCCGATTTAAGTTCAAAATATTTTTATTTTAACTGGCCTCAAATTATTTCACAAATTTTAAAATTTTTGCCAAAATCCCCTTTTTTTTTGGTTACTCAAGACTCAATCACCTCGAAAAATGTGAAAAATCTGACTATATCAGAATTCGATGAAATTTGAAAGAGTAACTAAATTTTGCGAGACAAATCCAACGATGAAGCTCGTTTCATCATCCGAGTTTTAGAAAATTTCAGGTTTTTGACCCGTACTATAGCGACAAAATTACCGTTTTGACCTTGTTTTCAAAAGTTTAAATTTACCGAGGTTTACATTCTTTCCCCCTTAAAAGAATTTTGTCCCAAAATTCACACACACATACATACAATCACATGCATATGAAATAGTCAAATAATACTAAATGATTGTAAGAATGTACCTTGTATTATCGACGGATCTATCAGCTCAATCTGTGGTACCATAGCGTAGACACGCCCCTGTGTCCCCGAAGTCCCAACTTGTGAACCTTGTCCCTGACCTTGACCCATTGCCTGACTCATCTGGCCAATTTGTGGTGTCCCCGCATGAGAAGTAGTAGGGCCTTGTGCAGCACCCTGGAACTGGTACTGACTGCCCTGACCATGGTGGGGTAGTGAGGAGCAACATACGTCTGTGGTTGCCCCACTGAAGTCTGAGACTGCGATGACCCTTGACTCTGGGATCCCTGCCTCTGAGGACAATCCTTCTTCATGTGTCCTGGCTGATGGCAATGAAAACATGCCCGTGAGCCTGCCTGGCTAGGAGCCCTAAAGTGTCTCCCGCCTTGCGAAGATTGGCCTTGGCCTTAGCCCTGATGGCTATGGCCCTGTCCCTAAAATCCTTGCAGAGGAAAAGTCCTCTGCCTCTTTCTAGAACTAGAAGAAGATGATTGACCTTCCTTCTTCTTGTCCATCACACCCGCCTCCTGGATGTTTCTTGCATTGTCCACTTCTCTCTCAATGGCCAAAGCTGTCATGACCATCAAGTTGAAGTCTTGCAGAGGAAGACCAATGATTTTCCCTCAGATGGATAACTTCAACCCATCCTCAAATTTCCTAACTTTGGCCATATTTGTGGCCACATATTGGTCAAAAAAACGTGCTAACTCGGTGAATCTAGCCACGTATTCCATTACTGACATCATTCCTTGCCTCAGATCTAGGAACTCCTGGGCCTTCGCATGCCTCGCAACCGTTGGGAATTATTTTCCCATGAAGAGTTCCTTGAACTCTATCCATGTCATGGCCTCCAAGTTATTGAAGTCTTTCACCCAATCCCACCATACTTGGGGTTCCCCTTCTAGCTGAAAAGTAGCTAGAGTTATCTTGGTGGCGTCGGAGGTGATCTCCATTGCCCGCAACACCTTATCCACTTGGCGAAACCAATGGTCAGCCACCATAGGGTTCGCTCCTCCTAGAAACACCTGAGGTTGGTGTGCTTTGAACTTCTAGAGGTTGCTTGAGCCTCCTTGTCCCCCACTGGCACTAGTTTGTGCAATGGTAGCCACCGTAGCACTAGCTTGTGCAATGGTGGCAGCCGCCGTACCAATATCCTCCATTAAAGCTTGTTGGTCAAGAGTCGGTGGTGGTTGGTTAGTGTTCCGTCCACCCTGACATCCCCTTCCTCTATTTGCCATCTACGCACATGCCAAATAGCAATCGAACAATCACATTGTGTCCCAAAATAGGGATCACATTTAAAATTTGGAGATTTTTCTCCTTGTCTCACTAATGGTGCTTATGCCCTCCACTAGTAAACACTTACACAATGAACCATACCGTTCATTCCTTTATTCCGAAACATACTTTGGGTTTTCTAACCCTAATGTTTCCATTCCATATACGTTTTACTATGTATATCCTCATGTGTATCATTCACATAGCTTGTAGCATATAACATGTAACAATGTAAGCACATAAGATGAGATGTATAATACATGCAATAGTCTAAACCCAATGCCCATCAAGCTTAGGTTTTCGCATTACCTAGGGCTCTAAACCTCTTTCACCCTTGAAATGGAAGATGATAGACTCATTTCCCACAAGGTCACATAAGATCTATGACCTAAGCTCTGATACCAAGCTGTGATGCCCCAAAAATCGGGGGTCCCGTTGATCGCCCATCAACTCGCAAAATGCCTGTGGATATCGTATAACTCGGTACCACACCGTTGTGTCCCATTTACCAGGATTCATAATTTAACAAAATCGGACAGAGTCTCCTTTGTATAGGGAAACTCAACCCAAAATACAACCTGTGCACCGTACCATCACATGACCCATCCTAGGTCCTATATACAAATGTTGACCACACCGGATCCATTTATCCATACTTTCACCTAATGAGTTTATGCATTAAACATAGTTAATACAAGTTCAAAATTATAATTCCTTTACAAATATTACATGCCAATACATAGTTTGAACAAAAGTCTACAAAACAGTCATGGTTAAAGGCCACAAGTCGACCCCTCTTCACCCTTGAGGCCCCGAATGAGAGTCTTCCGCCGGTATGCACCCTGCACTTGAAATATTTACTGTATAGGGTGAGCCAACGCTCAATAGAAAAACTCCTACAGAGGCTACTCCCCACCTAAAATGCGTATGACAATGCGCACATGCCACAAACAACTTCTTCCACTCCAAATAAGAATATGTTATTCAAGAGAGAATCTCATGATGTCATGCCATGTAATGAGACAAAACTCACTCATGCATGCTATCCCGACCCCACACCAACCCCCACAACACAATGTGACGCATATGTGTAAAACAAACGTCTTTGATGAAACACATCCAAAGATCATTTTGAAATCAACCAAATGTCATAAAACCAATTCATTCTTGGATGTTTTCCATCAAATGAATAATTTATATATTAAAATCATGTACCTTTATTGGGTATCGGATTCATGAATCGCACCTCCGGTTTCGTACGCCGTTATACTTTTCTGGAATTTTACCGCCGGTAAGTGTATGAACCAAGTGGCTGGGTTTTTCACCCGAGGTAGTGTCTAGCTCTACTTGCTATACCCGATACAAGTTTTCTTATGCATGTAAACGTGCGACTCAATAGGATGTTCCATCCTACTTTCCCGAGCCCACCACCAACCACCAAGGATGATGATTGACCAACCATGCAACCACACACCCATGCTCATGGTTATGGATGTGTTTATCCCGTGCATATGCAATGTAATGCATCATTTCAAACTACTGCCATGTTCAATATGTAATGAATGCCATATAAATAATTTCAACATATCCCATGATCAATTATATCCAAACATATAAATTCCATGATCATCATAATGCTAACATATTGTTAAGCATACATCAACATAACATTACAATTGTAAATCACATCATAAGCATCATAAGCATGTTATTTCATCAAACAACAACTTCAATAACTCCAAGCATTTTATTAGACACCTTCACGGCACCAATTATGTTATCACATAATTCACTCACATTCATCGTATAACACAAGAAATCATAATAAGTGACTTCTACCGTTAACCCCTCCGTCAATCCATGGAAAGATCCATGAATGTCGCACTAACCGACATCACATCATTATTATCCCTTTGTCCGGAATTTTAACTTGCACGTGTAACCCGTGTTCCTTTACTAATTTAATCCTATCGAGGTCCAATATTCCTTAATATATCTCATTTAAAACCAAAGAACACATAGTGATGAGTGCAAAATATTGCATATTTGAAGGCCTCATTGCATGCATTTTAACTCAACTTTTGCATGTAAGTATTTACAGTAAGCCGAAATTATGAATAATGTTGATATTTGGATGTTGCAAGTATTTATAGCATAAATCAAGTATTTTAGAACCTTGCAACTATCTTGGATGTGTGGTGAAGGTATGACCACATTACATGAGGATTTGGAGGCTTAGAAGTTAAGAAATCAAAGAGGTATTGGTGTTTGATAACAAAGGCACCAGCACTAGCTCCCTCTGGTGGAAGTACCTCTGTGTTTCTCCATTTTGACCATGATCCACTCAGAATCTGGAAAAGTAAAAAATACAAACATTGTAGATATAGCTGTCTTCTATATTGTGTCAACATTGCAGCTCAATCCAATGGTTGGATCAAAAGTTATGACGATTCTACGACAACTGGTCCGGAGCAGAAAAGTGTACCGACTTTTCTTCACCCAATTTCTATATCCATTGCAAATTCTTTCTTACAAGATTTATTTAGCACATTCAGGCACCCTTTTCCCATACTTAACATACACTAAGGGTGCATTCAACAAGATAATTTATCTCAAGTCATGCCACCCATCCTCAATACCCCTTTTTAACTAAACCATCAATTTCAAACTAGAAATTGATTATATCCTTTCTACACCAACTCCATAACCATAGGCAAGTGAATTACATAGTTCCATATGCCTACCATTTTTCCATCCAACCAACTATGGTAGGAAAATTTTAAAATACACAAAACAATCCGTGTAAACCCAATTTTCCAAGAGTTTACACTAATAGCTTCCACATATCAAATGTGAGCTAAAATTTGATTTTTTCTTCGTTCTCTTTTAATCTCCCTCACTTTAGGTTTCCAACAAGCAAGAACACACACACACACACACTAATGTATGATTTAAACACACTCACTTTTCTACATATTAAAGCACACATAACTTCCATCCAAGAAATTAAACAAGTACTTCCACATAGCAAAACAAAGTAGGACTTGAATCAAACCCATTCTACACCTACTTCCTCAAGGCATAAAATAACATTTGCTATTTAATCACAATTCACAACACACATGTTATACATAGCTCATGCTACTAACACATTCAATTTTCAAGGGATTTCACAAGTGATTCCCACATATCACATACAACTTGAAATTCACCTAAGCCATTTCTACACCTTTTTTCATTCCCATTTTATCTATTTCACATGCATAGGTGAGTGATATATATATACTCTTTAATAACCTACACATTTCACATACACTATAGGTAGGAAATGAACCAAGGTAGTAAAACCCTACCTCTTTGAAGTGTGGAGACTTCAAAAACACCAAAACAAGCCTCTAGTTCTTGATTTCTCAAAAATTTGCCTTTGAATCTTCGGTGAAAATCATTATTTTTGGTACCCATGCGTAGCCCTCGTCGCGTAGATCAACTTTAATTCTTGGCCCGACGAATTTCGACTGACGAAACTCCGAGAATCGGCGAAATAAAACTTGAAAACTCTCTTTCTCTCTTCTCTTCCTCCAATGTCTGAAATCAGCCAACAAATGGGTAGGAAATATCTGATTTTTCAGATATTTCACCCTATTTATACTTTTAGAATGTTTGGCCTAGAATGCGCCACACACGACCACTTTTTTTCAGATCCGTTTTCATCCCAAAAAGATTAAATTTCATCCCGATTTAAGTTTAAAATATTTTTCTTTTAACTTGCCTCAAATTATTTCCCAATTTTTAAACTTTTGCCAAAATCCCATTTTTTTTGTCACCCGAGACTCAATCGCCTCGAAAAATGTAAAAAATCTGACTATCTCAAAATTTGATAAAATTTGACAGGATAACTAAATTTCGCGGGACGAATCCAATGGTGAAGTTCGTTTCATCATACGAGTTCGCAAAAATTTCAAATTTTTGACCCGTACTATAGCGACAAAATTACAGTTTTGTCCTTGTTTTCAAAAGTTTAAATTTACCGGGTTTTACAAAATCAGAGAAGGAGTCTGCAGTTACAAATCAGGAACCAGTCAAGAAAAAATTTGGATTCAAGATGACAAACAAGAAGGTCTTCAAGCCAAGTACGAAGGGATCAATTTTCGCAACTTGAGGCACCTTCACAACAACCTCAACTAGGAAATATCTTCAATGAGGTGATGTTTGAAAATTTGGACCAACAACTCTGGTATGATATTAGTTTTTTGACTAAAAATATTATTTCTGAAAGAACAGTGATATATGAAGATTTTGAGAACATAGGAATAAGACAAATTCTCCATACAAGAGAATGGTTACATTATGTTAGGTTATCTGTTCCTACTTATGACTGCTTAGTTTGAGAATTTTACAGTAATGCTGAAATTAAAGGGGAAAGACAATTGCGTGTATTTGTTCGGGGAATTGTTTTTCAAGTTACACCAGCTACTATAGCCGATTTCTTTAAACCCACGCAAAGACCACCCAACCCTCAATATCCGTACACTAAACTACCTGATTTGCATGAGGTAGGAAAAGAATTAACAGGAAATGCACAATTTGTTTGGGGATGCCCAAATAATTACATTAAACAAGGAGATCTAACAAACAAATACCAGATTCTGAATATGATAACAGTGTACAATTTGTTACCCCGAGCCCAAAAGAATCAAATTTTTATTGAGCAGACGCTTATTTCTTATATGCATTTGGGATGGGATACACAATTAACCTGCCGAACTTATTCATAGACCAAATGATACTCGCTGTGGATAGAAAGAAACTCACACTCCCATATACTATGTTAGTTTCTCAGTTATGCATGAGTGAAGGTGTGATCATCAATCCAATATGGACAACAGTGACTCATCCTGGAGTATTCGATAAACCTTCATTAAAAAAGAGTCATGGAGGACTTGATTCGAACTTTTTAGTGGTATGAATTATATTATATTATACACCCAAGTATAAGTGGTCAAATTATAATTTTCTTGGTTTAAGTCCAAGTATCGATCCCACGAAGAGTTTAGTAATTTAGTAGTTAAAAAAAATAGTTAAGTTATTGTTTAAAGTAGCATGATGTTTGATAGCTTGTAATGTCAGCTAGTTTAACTTAAATAAAGTGCATAAGTAAACAAATAAATTGCGTAAGTAAACAAATGAAGTGCGTAAGTAAACAAATAAAGTGCGTAAGTAAATGCATTAATAACAAGAATATAGAAGATATCATTCAGTTTAAGGGTCCCATATGCATTATATTGGTTAGATATTGGAAATGCTACCGTACCAGGATTAACTTCCATTTTATTGGCAAGTGAACCGGTTGGTCTGATGTATATAAACCATAGCACAACCGCTTCTTAGGCTAACTGTGGGTAATAAATCAAAATACAGCTGCTTCTTAGGCTAACTGTTTATATCCACGTTCATTGATTAACCCAAGCAAACCAGAAGGACAAGCCATTCATCAGAAATACTTGAGTTATTCACTTGATCTCAGGATTATAAGTGCGTATATAATAAACCATAACACAGCCACATCTTAGGTTAATTGGTGGTATTATAGCATAACACAACAACTTCTTAAGACAGCTGGTTATAGATGTACCAATTGACTAATTCAACTAAACCAAAAGGCTGAGCCATTCATGAGGAACACTTGAATTACCCAATAGGTCATCTGTGATATATATATACCAGTTAAACATCCTTAGCATTCTGGTGGAGGACAAGCCATACCGGTAGGAACACCGTGGTTGTTAGACTAGCAATATAGTGATATATAGTATGTAAATAACCTAATAACCCAGAATGACAAGTCATTCATGAGGATCATTTATGTTACGTACCACATATCAGTAGAACATCCTCAGCATTCCGGTGGAGGACAAGCCATACCGATAGGAACGCCGTGGTTGTTTAACCAACGGGTCTTATGATACACTGATGACATAATTCAAGGCACAACACCGGAATTATGCACATCACTGTATCACGCATTAAGCATATAATACATAAATAAATAAAATATAAACAAGACATCAGCATTTCCATAATCTAAACAATAATACACATATGTTCCCATCGCACTAGAGGGTATAAACGACTACTCACGCTCCATTGCTACAGAGAAGCAAGGAGTGTGGATAGTATTCATTACAACTAAAAATGAAACTTCTATCACAAGGAACAATTGAAACACAACGACCTTTGATATCATTCAAGACAAAAAAAACTACGGCAGTTTAACTATCCGAATAGAAAGATACTATAGAAATATAGAAATACAGAGTAACTGTAAAAGTGTATCACGGACTAGCTTTCAAGGCTTTTTCTTTCTCTCTTTGCTCTCTTTGATGGCCGGCTAGCTTTTGGTAGGGAGGAGTGGTCTCTTGGAATGGTATGCTTGAAGTAAGGAGTGAAGACCCCTATTTATAGGGGGAGGAAAAATTTCGGCCAAGAAGGGGGGTCCTAACCCCCACCGTAACCTTCCTAAAGGTTATGCCTTGCAGTGGTGGTGGTGTGTCGCATTCTTGGGCTTGCATGTGTCGCGGGGTCCTAACCCCTACCATAACCTTCCTAAAGGTTAAGCATTGTAGCGGTGCAAGGTGTTTTGTTCTTGAGCTGCCACTTGTCGCCTTCTAATTTGTCCATGTTTCTTTATTACACCTTAGTCCCTCGTAGTTTTAAGTCTTACAAAATTACCTTGTATTTTCCAGTATTTCTGCATTTGACCCTGAAATTTAAACATAAAGTATTTAAAACTTTAATTTACGCACAAACTACAATTTATAATGTTTAGTTGTTTTATCTTACAAAGTTGATTACTTAATTATTTTATTTACACACTAATTAGGGTTAATCACACCCCCCAACTTAAACTTTACTAGTCCCTAGTAATTATAAAAATAATTTCACAAAATAAAACATAAACAGAAGTAAAATCATTTTCGTAGATTTTTTCATGATTGCATTTAGCATATGCAATAAGCCGTTAAACCCCAAGTGATCCCTAGTGGACGAGTTTTGTCTCGTGGAGGTTTTCAGTGCAGCTACCTACAAACTTTAGTAGTTAGGAGTTTATAATTTATACTTTTCACAAAGATAATTAAATCAATATTCCTTCTGTTTTGCTAGAATAGTTCCTTTTTTTATCACTATAATAGTAACATACGTTAGTTGTAACATTATCTATATATTTTTATACAAACTTGTGTGTGTGTGATGATTTCTTTAGTTTCAAAAAATCACTCGGAAATATTCCATCTTTCATGATAGTTTTGATGTCAATCCTTTGTTGGAATACACTCAGCAATTAATACATATTCGTTATAGTGACTATTCGCACGAGTTACATGTGATTGGAATATTGTTACCAAAACAAATAATATCACATGTAAGTATTTGAAGAACGGATATTTGAATAAAATTTGAATTTGACATAATCTCATGAGTGGATATCAACACTATACCAACATATTATCAACATTCTCCTTTTATAAGATAGAATTGATACAGATGCATGATTTTTGGAATCAAAAAGAACTTTCTTTAGGTTGTAATGTGGCAATTGGTTTTAGGGTTTAAGAAATGACGTCTATAGGATTCAAAAGTTACCTTATGTTTAGTATTGTAGCACACCGCATTCTATAGAGATTTTGTCTACTCTTTCTTTTTTTTTTTTTCTCATTTTTCACTTTTTTGGCTTTTTTCTTCTTTTTTTTTCAGCTTTTCATTGGTTTTTCTTTGTCTTTTGCTATATATAGCCAAGATTTTTTTTTAAAAAAAATAAGACATTTTTCACCTTGTCTATATATTGATTTAAAAGTGGGTGCAAGAAAATTATGTAGCAAATGTAGGTTTGACATATTTTCATTTGGCTCGGGTATTTTTTCAGTCTCATGAAAAGACTTTATACTCTTTTAGGCTCAATCATGGTTGACTAAGGATATAATTTTGTAAAAGAAATGGTTAAGGCTCAAGATTAATCACACATGGCCAAAGATCATTTTCCAAAAATTATTCATCTGTATCAATTCTACATAAAATAATTTGAAGGACAATGCTAATAATATAATCTAACAAGTGCTAATGAAGACAAAATTAATGAGATTATTCAAAGAAATTTTACCATAGAATCGAAGATGTTTATTTGAGTAAATGTAGACTATCTCTCCAAGAAAGATTGGCTCAAATTCTTCAATTGGTTATACATCTCCACTAAATATGTAAAGAGTGTAATATTTCACAAGGTTTTTGAAATAAAAAAAATCTAATCATGCTCTATAAGAGTAAGTTTAAACAAAAATATTAAGATAATATACAACTAAAGTATGAAAATCCCACGTGATCAGATTAAGGTTATTTTCAGAAAACATAGGAATATTAATTTAATTTAACTATGAATCATATGAACTAGTCTTCCTAACTTAAAATTTTCATAAATAAACTAGTTTAAAACACAAACAAATTTAAAACACATAAATATGTTCAAAATATAAAATAATTTAAAGTTCAAGTGCATAAAGTAAAAGTGCATAATGTAACAGATGAGTGAAAGAAAACAAATTGTTTTGTAGAATTTCCTGTCTGTTTAGGAAGTAGAAGATCTTTCTCCGAAACGATCTCAAAGTAATTTCAAAATCTCAGCTTGGTTTTGTTCATATTCATCTATGCGTTGGTTGATCTAAGTAATACTGTTCTCCACCTCTAGTAAGATGCATCTATCAGTTCTGTCATCCATTGGAATGTATGGTTGACTCTCTTGTGATATGAATTCTTTAGGTACCCAAAATGGTTCCTCTTCTTGTGGTGAAGGTATTCCTTGTTGGTTTTCCAGTTGTCCTCCATGACTTTTTTTTAATGAAGTTTTATCCAATACTCTAGGATGATTCACTGTCGTCCATATTGGATTGATAATCACACCTTCATTCCTCCATAGCTGAGAAACTAACATAGCATATGCGAGTGTGAGTTTCTTTTTATCCACAACGAGTATCATTTGGTCTATGATTAAGTTTGGCAGGTCAATTGTATGTCTCATCCCAAATGCATATAAGAAATAAACTTGCTCAGTAAAAATTTGATTCTTTTGAGCTCGGGGTAACAAACTGTACACTGTTATCATATTCAGAATTCGGTATTTGTCTGTTAGATCTCCTTGTTTAATGTAATTATTTGGGCGTCCCCAAACAAATTGTGAATTTCCTGTTAATTCTTTTCCTACCTCATGCAAATCAGGTAGTTTAGTGTACGGATATTGAGGGTTGGGTGGTCTTTGCATGGGTTTAAAGAAATCGGCTATAGTAACCGGTGTAACTTGAAAAACTATTTCCCGAACAAATACACGCAGTTGTCTTTTCCCTTTTATTTTAGCATTATTGTAAAATTCCCGAACTAAGCAGTCATAAGCAGGAACAGATAACCTAACATAATGTAACCATCCTCTTGCATGGAGAATTTGTCTTATTCCTATATTCTCAAAATCTTCATATATCACTGTTCTTTCAGAAATAATAGTTTTAGTCAGAAAATTAATATCACACTAGAGCTGTTGGTCCAAAATTTCAAACATCACCTCATTGAAGATATTTCCCAATTGAGGTTGTTGTGAAGGTGCCTCAGGTTGCGGAAATCGATCCCTTCCTGCTTGGCTTGAAGACCTTCTTGTTTGTCATCTTGAATCCATTTATTTTTTTCTTGATTGGTTCATGATTTGTAACTACAGACTGCTTTTATGATTTTCTGGAATTTTTCTCTTTTTCCTGTATTTCCTGCAATTTACAAAATTAAATATTCATTCTACAAAACTTTGTTAACCACTTTTTTTTTTCAAAAGAATTGGGTTTATTATTCTTTTTATTTGTTATTTTTATATTTACTGATTTTCCTACTTCATTCTATAGTTATTTACATTTATTTATAACTATGTACATATATTCACAAAACTATGCATCTTATTGATCATATTTAGTCATTATCAGAACTATCTGGCTCAGTAATACTAGTGATGTGACGCCTCAAAATCCGTGTGTCCATTGATTACCCATCAATCCACGGAATACCCGTGGATACCGAATAATTCGATATTACGCCATTATGCCCCATTTACTAGGAACCATAATTTTACAAAATTTGGGCAGAGTCTCCTTTGTGCGGGAAGCTCTACCCAAAACACAACATGTGCAATCATATAATAACAAGACTTATCTAAGGTCCAATATTCAACAATGACCATACCGGGTCCATTTATGAGTAAATATAGACCACACCGGGTCCATTTATCCATACTTATACAAAACATGCAAGGCTATATTAAAATTAGTCCATAAACGTCCCATTAAAATTCTTTACATACATTACATTCCAAAATTAAATTACAAGTCTAATTTTACAAACAAAAGATTAAAAGCCACAAGTCGGCTTTTCTTCAACCATGGGACCCCGATTATGAGCCGTCCATCGGTGCATAACCCGCACCTGAAATATTTCCCATATAGGGTGAGCCAACGCCCAGTAGAGTATATCCTATAAGGGCTACTCCCCACCTTAGATGCATATGCAATGTGGATAAGCAACAAACAACATTTAACAACCATTCATACAAGAATATGCATGCAATGTTGGAATGCAACCATGTCATGCCATGAAATGAGATGATATTCACTCATGCACTTAAACCCAAGTCCTCACCGACTTCTACAACACAATAAATGCCAATGTGGAATGACCCATCTTCAATGGAAATACATCCAATGATCCCTTTAAATAAAAAATCACGCGTTTTATAAATCATATCATTATTGGATGGTACTCATTAATGAGTATTTTCTCATAAATCAAAATCTTATGTCTTGTTAGGCAACAGATTTTAGATTTCATACCGCCGGTTCCGTATACCATACTACACTTTTCTGGAATTTCACCACAGGGGAGTGTATAACCAAGTTGCCGGGTCTTGCACCTGAGAGGGGGATCTACCCCTTATTGCTATACCTAACAGAAGTTTTTCATGCAACATGCGGCCCAATAGGATCTTCGATCCAACCGTAGTGATTCTACATATCAATTACCAAGAATGATGTTTAATATCACAATGCACTCACACCCAATATATACGATGTCTCCGTGCATATGCAATGTAATGAACCATTACACACAACAATTATGTCCAACATGCTATGAATGCCATATGGACCCATTTCAACCACATATCTCAACATATGTCATGGTACTTGATATTTAATGCATATGCTTGTCATAATTCCCCACAATGTCAAAACATCAACTACCATGTATTAACATTCATATCCAACACAATTCACAAGCATGTTATTACATAATCTATGCCAATAACAAACTTAATCATTAAGGCATAATATAAGACATAACAGCCCATGTAATAGCCCACGTAACGGCTCTTTATTTAAGCCACAAAATAGCCCATAAAAACCACCATATAACAGCCCGTATATAGCCCACAAAATGGCCTAAAAATAGTTCGCAAAAATAGTCCAAAAATAGTCCACTTTTCGATCCAAAAATAGTCCACTTTTCTATCCAAAAATAGTCCACTTTTCTGTCCAAAATCATTTACAATTTCAGTCCAAAAACAGTCACAATTTCAGTCCAAAAATAGTCACAATTTTAGTCCTAAAATAGTCCACAATTTAGGCACTAAACAGCCCATAATTCAGCCACTAAAAGCCCACTTAAGGTAAGAATAAAACCATGGTAGGAGGGAACCCAACCTCTTGTAGCGTGGAGAAAGTCGTAGAACTTCCAAGAACACCAATAATAGCCCAAGAACTTGATTTCTCCAAAATATTTTCTTTGGATCTTCGGTGAAATCCATTTTTCTTGGTACGTAGACGTAGCCCTCGTCGTAGTGATCGACTTTAACTCTTAGTTCGAGTTAATCCGAGCGACAAAACTTCGAAGATCCGAGAAATAAGCCTTGAAGAACTATTTTTTCTCTCTTCTCTCTCCTCTCTCTATGGCCGGCCAAAGGGGGTTGAATGAATGAAATATTTTCTCAAAAAATATGATTTTAAGTCTATATTTATAGTCCCGAATGTGCGGTCCACATCGCACCGCATATTTTCTACTTTCAGGTTCGTTTTTCGTCTCGAAAGGATTCATTATGTCCCGAATTAAGTTCAAATTAATTTTATTTAAAATTTTATCCAATTTTAAGGAAATTTAAAAAAAATCATTTTTAGGGACCTTTAAAATGTCATTCACCATGTAGTCACCTCGAACGACGTACAAAAATCCAACTATCTTAGAATTCAACGAAATTTGACAAGGTGACTGGATTTTACGATACGAATCCAACGACGAACTCCATTTCCTCATCCAATGTCTAAAAAATGAGTATTTTGAATACGCATTATAGTGGCAAATTACCATTTTATCCTTTTTCAGAAAAAGTTCAAATTTACCCGGGTTTTACAAGTGACACGATTAACTTCATTTCTCACATATGTTGTTAACATTGGGGTAGAATAGGATGGCGCCTCAGGATAATCTTTACTCTCCCTATACCAAATCCACCGTAAACGATCAAATGTTCGTCCTGAAATTGGTTCCACACACTTATTATATTGTCTCAAATGTTTTGTACGACCACATTTTACACAAGCACAAAGACGATTTGCTCGTCAGTGTTTAGCATATGTACTTTTTCCACACAGGGGTCGTGCTTGGCTTTCGAAAATTTCTAAATTTCTAACATATCTAGCTTTTTGCATGATCAACGTTTGTATATCCTTCGGAAAATGACATAATAAAACTAAACTTAACCAAAATAATTTTTCGTCCATTTTCAATTTTTTTTAGAAAAGGATTAGGGATGACTCGAAAAATTATTGAAAATTGACTCACTCTCCGGTTCTTTAACGTGTAACAGTCACAAAGACGAACATAAGTTCTTAAATTACAATTTACTATTTTAAACACAAAACTTAAATTCACATTCACATTTCCCCATCTTAAATTAAACAGTATTTGAAATGTAAATATAGTAATAGCCAGTATTGATAATAAAATAAAAACAAGGAATCTGTTGTCTTTCAGATATTAGGGTATCTGGCTTTTACGCAGGAGGTTTAATCTGTCAAATAAATTACACATAATTAGTATTATTACTTACAAACAACCAACAATATATATTTAGAACACATAGACTGGATCAAAAGGCAACACAAAAGTTACATTTTGTGTGAATCCATCATAGTATGGCTTAAGTCTTTGTCCATTTACTTTGAAGATAGTCCCAGTTACTGGGTTTTCAATTTCAATTGCCCCATAGTTGAAAACTTGCTTGACTATATACGGTCCTGTCCATCTAGATCTTAGTTTTCCAGGGAACAAACGAAGCTTTGCTTTATATAACAGAACTTTTTGAGATGGTTTAAAAGATTTTCGCACACTATTCTTGTCATGGAATATTTTGGTTATGGATTTTGCAAATTTTGCATTTTCATAAGCTTCATTTCTTAATTCTTCTAACTCATTGATTTGAAATTTTTGTGATATTCCAGCTTTATCCATATCAAAATTCACCATTTTGATTGCCCAATAGGCTTTGTGTTCTAATTCTACAGGTAAATGACATGGTTTATCATAAACTAACCGATAAGGAGATATTCCTAGAATAGTTTTATATGCAGTACAATAAGCCCAAAGCGCATCAGTCAATCTCAATGACCAATCCTTACGATCTGGATTTACTGTCTTTTCTAAAATGTATTTTATCTCCCTATTAGCTAATTTAGTTTGACCACTTGTTTGTGGATGATACAGAGTGGATATTTTATGTGAAATTGAGTATTTTTTCATAAGATTCTCAAAAAATTTATTACAAAAATGTAATCCATCATCACTGATGATTGTTTGAGGAATTTCAAATCTGAAAAAAATATTTTCTTTTAAAAATTTGATCACTGTTTTGTGATCATTATTTCTACATGGAATTGCTTCTACCCATTTAAAAACATAGTCAACTGCAACCAAAATATACAGATATCCAAAGGTTGGAGGAAATGGTCCCATAAAATCAATGCCCCAACAATAAAAAATTTCAATAATTAAAATAGGGTTTAAAGGCATCATATTTCTTTTTAAAATATTTCCAATTCTTTGACACCTGTCACAATTGAGACAAAAGATATGAACATCTTTAAAAAGAGTTGGCCAATAAAATTCACATTGCAAAATTTTAGCCATGGTTTTCTTTGAAGGAAAATGACTTCCGCAAGTTTCAGAATGACAAAATTGAATTACCTGACAGATTTCATGATTAGGCACACAACCTCTTATTATTCGGACCTTACAGTATTTAAACACATAAGGATCTTCCCAAAAAAAATTACGTACCTCACTTAGGAACTTATTTCTACCAGACCAAGTATAATTAGAAGGAATAGTACCAGTAGCTAGATAATTGGCTATATCTGCACACCATGGTATTTCGGTTATTGCTAAAAGTTGTTCATCTGGAAAGGTTTCTTTATTCGGAATTGGTTCCTCTTTTACTTTATAATTTAATCTTGACAAGTGATCTGCTACCACATTCTCTACTCTTTTCTTATCTTTTATGATAAGATCAAATTCTTGAAATAATAAAATTCATCGTAGGAGACGTGGTTTAGCATCTTTCTTAGTAAGCAAATATTTTAAAGTTGCATGATCTGTAAATACTACAATTGACGATCCAACCAGATATGATCAAAATTTATCTAATGCAAACACAACTACAAGTAATTCTTTTTCTGTGGTTGAATAGTTCATTTGTGCATCATTTAAAGTTTTGCTAGCATAGTAAATAACATATTATTTTTTATCTTTTCTTTGACCTAATATAGCTCCTACCGCATAATCACTTGCATCACACATTAATTCGAAAAGTAAAGACCAATTAGGAGGTTGCATAATAGGTGCAGAGATAAGCATGTTTTTTAATTTATCAACTGCTAATTGACATGCATCATTCCATTCAAAGATTATATCTTGACATAAAAGATTATAAATTGGTCTTGGTATTGAACTAAAATTTTTAATGAATCTTCTATGAAATTCAGCGTGACCCAAAAAAGACTGGACATCTTTTACGATTTTTGGTAAAGGAAGATTAGCTATTAAGTAAATTTTTGATTTATCAACTTCAATTCCTTTTTGAGAAACTATGTGACCTTAAACAATACCTTGTGTAACCATGAAATGACATTTTTGTAAAACCCGGTAAATTTAAATTTATGAAAACAAGGGCAAAACGGTAATTTGGTTCCTACAGTACGGGTCGCAAACCTGAAATTTTTTAGAACTCGGATGATGAAACGGACTTCACCGTTGGATTCATCACGCAAAATTTAGTTACCCTATCAAATTTTATCGGAATCCGAGATAATCGAATTTCACACATTTTTTTATGCGGGTTGAGTCTCGGGTGACCAAAAAAAATGAAACTTTGGCAAAAATTTTAAAAGTTGGGAAATAATTTGAGGCAAGTTAAAATAAAAATATTTTGAACTTAAACCGGGACAAAATTTAATCATTTCAGGATGAAAACGGATCCAAAAAAAAGAGGCCGTGTGGCGCATTCTAGGCCAAGCATTCTAAAAGTATAAATAGGGTGAAATATCTGAAAAATCAGATATTTCATACCCATTTTCTGGCTGGTTTCAGACGTTGGAGGAAGAGAAGAGAGAAAGAGAGTTTTCAAGTTTTCTTTTGCCAATTCTCGGAGTTCCGTCAATCGAAATTCGTCGAGCCAAGAATTAAAGTCGATCTACGCGACGAGGGCTACACATGGGTACCAAAAATAATGATTTTTACCGAAGATTCAAAGGCAAATTTTTGAGAAATCAAGAACTTGGGGCTTGTTTTGGTATTTTTGAAGTCTGCACACTTCAAAGAGGTAGGGGTTCTCCTACCTTGGTTCATTTTCTACCTAGAGTGTATGTGAAATGTGTAGGTTATTAAAAAGTATATATATATATCACTCACCTATGCATGTGAAATAGAAAAAATGGGAATGAAAAAGGGTGTATAAATGACTTAGGTCAATTTCTAGTTGTATGTGATATGTGGGAATCACTTGTGAAATCCCTTGAAAATTGAATGTGTTAGTAGCATGAGCTCTGTATAACATGTGTGTTGTGAATTGTGAAATCCCTTGAAAATTGAATGTGTTAGTAGCATGAGCTCTGTATAACATGTGTGTTGTGAATTGTGATTAAATAGCAAATGTTATTTTATGCCTTAAGGAAGTAGGTGTAGAATGAGTTTGATTCAAGTCCTACTTTGTTATGCTATGTGGAAGCACTTGTGTAATTTCTTGGATGGAAGTTATGTGTGCTTTAATATGTAGTAAAGTGAGTGTGTTTCACTCATACATCAGTGTGTGTGTGTGTGTGTGTGTTCTTGCTTGTTGGAAACCTAAAGTGAGGGAGATTAAAAGAGAAGGAAGAAAAAACCAAGTTTTAGCTCACATTTGACATGTGGAAGCTATTAGTGTAAATTCTTGAAAAATTCGGTTTACACGGATTGTTGTGTATTTTAAAATTTTCCTACCATAGTTGGTTGGATGGAAAAATGGTAGGCATATGGAACTATGTAATTCACTTGCCTATGGTTATGGAGTTGGTGTAGAAAGGATACAATCAATTTCTAGTTTGAAATTGATGGTTTAGTTAAAAAGGGGTATTGAGGATGGGTGGCATGACTTGAGATAAATTATCTTTTTGAATGCACTATTAGTGTATGTTTAAGTATGGGAAAATCATGTCTAAATGTGCTAAATAAATCTTGTAAGAAAGGATTTGCAATGGATATAGAAATTGGGTGAAGAAAAGCCGGTACACTTTTTTCCTTTGGACCAGTTGTCAAAGAATCATCATAACTTTTGATCCAAGTGTTGGATTGAGCTGAAAGTTTGACACAATATAGAAGACATCCAGAGCTAAAACTTTAGTGTTTGGAACTTTTCCAGATTCGGAGTGGAGCATGGTCAAAATGGAGAAAAACATAGGTACTTCCACTAGAGGGAGCTAATGCTGGTGCCTTTGTTACTAAACACCAATACCTCTTTGATTTCTTAACTTCTAAGCCTCCAAATCCTCATGTAATGTGGTCATACCTTCACCACACATCCAAGATAGTTGCAAGGTTCTAAAAGACTTGATTTATTCTATAAATACTTGCAACATCCAAATATCAACATTATTCATAATTTTGGCTCACTCTAAGTACTTACATGAAAAAGTTGAGTTAAAATACATGTAATGAGGCCTTCAAATATGCAATATTTTGCACTTATCACTATGTGTTCTTTGGTTTTAAATGAGATATATTGGGGTATATTGGACCTCGATAGGATTAAATTAGTAAAGGAACACGGGTTACATGTACAAGTTAAAATCCCGGACAAAGGGATAATAATGATGTGATTTATAGTTGTAATGTTATGTTGATGTATGCTTAACGATATGTTAGCATTATAATGATCATGGAATTTATATGTTTGGATATAATTGATCATGGAATATGTTAAAATTGTTCATATGACATTCATTACATATTGAACATGACAGTAGTTTGAAATGATGCATTACATTGCATATGCACAGGGTAAACACACCCATAACCATGAGCATGGGTGTGTGGTTACATGGTTGGTCAATCATCAAGCTTGGTGGTTGGTGGTGGGCTCGGGAAAGTAGGATAGAACATCCTATTGAGTCGCACGATTACATGCATAAGAAAACTTGTGTCGGGTATAGCAAGTAGGGCTAGACACTCCCCTGAGTGAAAAATTAGGCCACTTGGTTCATACATTTACCGGCGGTGAAATTCCATAAAAGCGTAATGGTGTACGGAGCCGGAGGTGCAATTCCTGAATTCGATACCCAATAAAGGCACATGATTTTAATATATAAATTATTCATTTGATGGGAAACATCCAAGAATGAATTGATTTTATGACATATGGTTGATTTCAAAATAATCTTTGGATGTGTTTCATCAAAGACGTTTGTTTTACACATATGTGTCACATTGTGTTGTGGGGGTCGATGTGGGCAAGGGATAGCATGCATGAGTGAGTTTTGTCTCATTACTTAGCATAACATCATGAGATTCTATCGTGAATAACATATTCTTATTTGGAATGGAAGAAGTTGTTTGTGGCATGTGCGCATTGCATACGCATTTTAGGTGGGGAGTAGCCTCTGTAGGAGCTTTTTAACTGAGCATTGGCTCATCCTATACGAGAAACATTTCAGGTGCAGGGTGCTTACCGGTGGAGGACTCTCATTCAGGGCCTCAAGGGTGAAGAGGGGCCGACATGTGGCCTTTAACCATGACTATTTTGTAGACTTTTGTTCAAACTATGTATTGGCATGTAATATTTGTAAAGGAATTATAATTTTGAACTTGTATTAACTATGTTTAATGCATAAACTCATGAGGTGAAAGTATGGATAATTGAACCCGGTGTGGTCAATGTTTTCTTATAAATGGACCCAGTGTGGTCAATATTTGTATATTGGACCTCGAATGGGTCATGTGATGGTACGGTGCACAGGTTGTATTTTGGGTAGAGTTTCCCTGTACAAAGGAGACTCTACCCGATTTTGTTAAATTATGAATCCCGGTAAATGGGACACAACGGTGTGGCATCGAGTTATACGATATCCATAGGCATTTCGCGGGTTGATAGGCAATCAACGGGACCCCTGGTTTTTGGGGCGTCACAATTTTTCTTAATTTAAGACAAGGTTTGTTTCCTCACATCTAATTAATACTTTTTTCAAGATTTTCTAAACATAAATGAAATGAATCACCGTATACTGAAAAGTCGTCCATGAAAACTTCTAGATATCGTTCTACCATATCACTAAATATACTTAGTATGCAACGCTGAAAAGTAGCTGGGGCATTACATAACCTTAAAGGCATTCTTTTATAAGCAAAAGTTCCAAACGGACATGTAAAAGTAATTTTTTCTTGATCATCTATTGCAATTTCAATTTTATTGTAACCAGAATATCCATCTAGAAAACAATAATATGCATGACCAGCTATTCTTTCCAAAACTTGATCTAGGAATGGTAATGGACAGTGATCTATTATTGTGAGAGAGTTTAGTTTTCGATAGTCAATACATACACGCCAACCTGTGACTGTACGCATCAGGACTAACTTATTTTCTTGATTTTTTATGACTGTAACACCAGATTTTTTTGGAACTACTTGTGTAGGACTAACCCATGTACTATCAGATATAGGATAAATGATATTAGCATCTAACAGTTTTAGTACTTCAGCACGAACTACTTCTTTTAAGTGGGGATTCAATCTTCTTTACATTTGACGGGATGGTTTAGCGTTGTCTTCTAAACAGATACAATGAGTATATAGAAGTGGACTTATACCTTTTATATCTGTTATTGTCTATCCAATAACGCTTTGATGATTTTTCAAAACTTTTGTTAGTTTTTTTTCCTGAATTTAAGATAATTTTGACGATATTATAACTGGATAAATTTCCTTTTCTCCTAAAAAAACATATTTTAAGTTGGTTGGAAGAGGTTTTAATTATGGCTTAAAAACTTTGACATTAGATTTTATAAGTTTTGGTAACAATTCTTCGCATTGTAGATCCTTGGCAGATGTATTTTCAGATTCAGTTTCAGGTATTGATTCTAATGCTAATAACTCTTTTTCCATAAAGTTCTTTTCAAAAAAACTTTGGGTTATTGTTTCAATATAATTTACTTTATATATTTCTTCTTTTTCTTCTCTAGGTTGTTTTGCACTTTTAAAAATATTTAATTCCAAAGTCATCTTTCCAAATGAGATTTTCATAATTCCGTTCCTACAATTAATTAACGCATTTGATATAGTTAGAAATGATCGACCTAAAATTAGAGGTATGTATTCAAATGAATATCCTTCACAACATGACTTCGTGTCTATAACGATAAAATCTACTGGAAAATAGAATTGATCAACTTGGACAATCACATCTTCTACAATTCTTCGTGGATTTTTTATTGATCGGTCTGCTAGTTGTAGTTTAACATTGGAAGGTTTTAATTCACTTAATCCTAATTGCATATATATTGAATATGACATTAAATTATAACTGGATCCAAGATCCAGTAAGGCTTGTCCAATTTAAAATTTTCCTATGAGACATGAGTCTATAGGACTACCTGGATCTTTGTACTTAAGAATTGTCTTGATGTATTATAGTATTAACTTATTCAGTTGAAAATGTTTTCTTTGGTACATTAGTTCTTCTTTTGATCGTACAAAGATCTTTTAAAAATTTAGCATAAACCGGAACTCGTTTTATTGCATCCAACAAAGGAAGGTTAATTTTTACTTGTTTAAATAACTCAAGAATGTCAGATTGATCTTTTTCAGATGAAGGTTTCTTGACTCTTTGAGGAAAAGGTAAAGGAATAGGACATGGAGGATCTTTTTTCACTTTGTGTTTCTGATTGTTTTTCGATTAAAGGTTCAGATTCCAATGGTTCATTAACAGGAATTTCCTTTCGTATTTTCTTTGAAATTTTAGGTTTAATAGTTTTATCAATTACCTTACCACTTCTCAATGTCGTGACTGCTTGAAGTTGACTTGCCTAGACTTCAGATGATACAAAATTATTTTGATTTTGACTTTGTGGAAGTTTAGGTTGAGATGGAAACTTACCTTTTCTGTATTACTTAAGGACTGAGTCAACTTAGCTAGATGACTTTTAATATCTTCAATACTTTGTGAAGTTTAGGATTTAAAATCGTTGAATGCTTGATTTTTTTGAGGGTTGAAATTCATTTAACTCTGAATAAATTGATTCATAGTGTCTTCCAGAGTTCTTTTCTGTGGAGGTAAATACGGTTGATATTGTAGTTGATTTTGTGGTTGTTGTAGACCTTGTGTTTGATTTGTAGGTTGTGTATTTTTCCAACTAAAATTCGGATGATTTCTCCATCCTGGATTGTAAGTTTTAGAATATGAATTTGAATATGGTTCAGTATAAGTTGGAACAACATTTGATTGTTCAATTAAGACTTCTTTGAATGCTGGTATTGTTGGACATTCCCCAGCAGGATGTCCTGACAACGCACAAATTTCACATATTTAATCAGTAGAGTTTACAACAGATACTTGCTTAAGTTTTTTCATTTCCAAGGCTTCTAGTTTTCGAGATAAATTAGCCATTTCGCTCTTGACTCATCATCTTCTTTTAATACATATTTTCCTCTTTCAGATGTAGATGGCTTATTTTCTACAATGTTTGAAGAAGTCGAGTCCCACATTTGGGAACTCTCTGAAATAGTATCAAAAAATTGAAATGCTTCTTCAAGGTTTATATTCATAAATTCTCCTTGGGCCATTATTTCAACAAATTGTCGCATGACAGATGGAAGTGAATCATAAAAGAAACCAACTAAAGTCTAGTTTTCAAATGCATCATGTGGACAAGCTTGGAGAAGATCTTTAAATCTTTCCCAACATTGATAAAAAGTTTTTTTTTCTTTTACAGCAAAATTCATTATTTGGCATCTTAATGCATTAGTACGATGCACAGGAAAAAACTTTTTAAAGAACTCAGTTTGTAAAGCTTGCCAATTTGTGATAGAATTTGCTCTTAAAGAGTTAAGCCATAGTTTAGCTTTATCTTTTAACGAGAAAGGAAAAATTTTTAATTTAATCATTTCAGAATTATCTTGCAAAGTTCCACATACTTCTTCAAATTCTTTTATATGAACATAAGGACTTTCAGTTTCTCAACCATGGAACTGTGGTACTAATTGTATAGTTCCTGGTTTAATATTAATATTTGGAGTGTCTATTGGAAAAGCAAAACATGACGGGACATTAGTTCTTGTAGGATGTAGATATTCTCTTAATGGTCGAACATTTTGAACTACTTCATGTTCTCTTTCTTCTTGATTCCTAGGTACGTTTTGTGCCATACTTAAGTTGAATGATTCTTGTGTAGACGTAGAAGAAGATGATGTAGGAGTTTACTGATTTATAGAACCTACAGATGAATGGACAGACATAGAATATTAAAAACAAACAACCAAACTATAAACATATAAAACAAGTAAACAAATATCTCTTTTTTTTAAAAAAATTACTATAACTTACCGGCAACGGCGCCAAAAACTTGATTCGCATTTTTTAGTGGTCTGAATTGTATTATATTATACACCCAAGTATAAGTGGTCAAATTATAGTTTTCTCGGTTTAATTCCAAGTATCGATCCCACAAAGAGTTTAGTAATTTAGTAGTTAAAAAAAATGGTAAAGTTATTGTTTAAAGTAGTTTGATGTTTGATAGCTTGTAATGTGAGCTTAGCTTGACAACTAGTTTAACTTAAATAAAGTGCATAAGTAAACAAATAAATTGCGTAAGTAAACAAATGAAGTGTGTAAGTAAACAAATAAAGTGTCTGAGTAAATTCGTTAATAACAAGAATATAAAAGATACCCTTTAGTTTAAGGGTTCCATATGCATTATATTGGTTAGATACTCGAAATGCTACAGTACCAAGATTAACTTCTATTTTACTGGCAAGTCAACCGATTGGTCTGATGTATATAAACCATAGCTCAGCCGCTTCTTAGGCTAACTGAGGGTAATAAATCATAACACAACCACTTCTTAGGCTAACTGGTTATATCCATGTCAATTGATTAACCCAAACAAACCAGAAGGACAAGCCATTCATAAGGAATACTTGAGTTATTCACTTGATCTCATGATTATAAGTGCATACATAATAAACCATAACACAGTCATGACTTAGGTTAACTGGTGGTATTATAGCATACCATAGCAACTTCTTAGGAAAGCTAGTTATAGATGTACCAATTGACCAATTCAAGTAAACCAGAAGGCTGAGCCATTCATGAGGAACACTTGAATTACCCAATAGGTCATCTGTGATATATATATATATACCAGTTAAACATCCTCAGCATTCCAGTGGAGGACAAGCCATACCGGTAGGAACGTCGTGGTTGTTAGACTAGCAATATAGTTATATATAGTATTTAAATAACCCTAATAACCTAGAAGGACAAGCCATTCATGAGGATCATTTAGGTTACATACCACACATCAATAGAACATCCTCAGCATTCCGGTGGAGGACAAGCTATACAACACCGTGATTGTTTAACCAACGGGTCTTATGGTACATTGATGACATAATTCAAGGCACAGCACTGGAATCATGCACATCATGTGTCACGCATTAAGCATATAATACATAAATAAATAAAATATAAATAGGACATCAGCATTTATGTAATCTAAACAATAATATACATATGTTCCCCTCACACTGGAGGGTATAAACGACTACTCATGCTCCACTGTTACAGACAAGCAAGGAGTGTGGGTAGTATTCATTACAACTAAAAATAAAACTTCTTTCACAAGGAACAATTGAAACATAACCACCTTTAATATCATTCAAGACAAAAAAAGTGACGGCAGTTCAACTATCCGAATAGAAAGATACAACATAAATGTAGAAATACAGGGTAAATGTAAAAGTGTATCACGGACCAGCTTTCAAAAGCTTTTTCTTTCTTTCTTTTCTCTCTTTGATGGCCTGCTAGCTTTTGTTAGGGAGGAGTGGTCTCTTGGAATGGTATGCTTGAAGTAAGGAGTGAAGACCCCTATTTATAGGGGGAGGAAAAAATTCGGCCAAGAAGGGGGCTCCTAACCCCCACCATAACCTTCCTAAAGGTTATGCCTTGCAGTGGTGGTGGTGTGTCGCATTCTTGGGCTTCCATGTGTCGCGAGGTCCTAACCCCTACCATAAACTTCCTAAAGGTTAAGCCTTGATGTGGTGCAAGGTGTCTTGTTCTTGAGCTGCCACTTATCGCCTTCTGATTTGTCCATGTTTCTTTATTACACCTTAGTCCCTCGTAGTTTCAAGTCTTGTAAAATTGCCTTGTATTTTCTAGTATTTCTGCATTTGACCTTGAAATTTAAACATAAAGTATTTAAAACTTTAATTTACGCACAAACTATAATTTTGAATGTTTAGTTGTTTTATCTTAAAAAATTGATTACTTAATTATTTTATTTAAACACTAATTAGGGTTAATCAGAGGACAACTGGAAAACAAACAAGGAATACCTTTACCACAAGAAGAGGAACCATTTTGGGTTCCAGAAGAATTCATATCACAAGAGCAGCAACCACAAAAGGATCAACCATACATCCCAATGGATGACAGATCTGATAGATGCATCTTACTAGTGGTGGAGAACAGTATTACTCAGATCAACCAACACATAGATGAATATGAACAAAACCAAGCTGAGATTTTAAAGCTACTTTGAGATCGTTTCAGAGAAGGATCTTCCACTTCCTAAACAGACTGGAGATTCTACAAAACAAATTGTTTTCTTTCACTCATCTTTTACATTATGCACTGAAACTTTAAATTATTTTATATTTTGAACATATTTATGTGTTTTAAATTTGTTTGTGTTTTAAACTAGTTTCTTTATGAAAATTTTAAGTTAGGAAGACTAGTTCATATGATTCATAGTTAAATTAAGTTGATATTCCTATGTTTTGTGAAAATAGCTTTAATTTGATCACGTGGGATTTTCATACTTTAGTTGTATATTATCTTAATATTTTTGTTTAAACTTACTCTTATACAGCACGATTAGATTTCTTTATTTCAAAAACCTTGTGAAATATTTCACTCTTTACATATTTAGTGGAGATGTATAACCAATTGAAGAATTTGAGCCAATATTTCTTGGAGAGATATTCTACATTTACTCAAATAAACATCTTCGATTCTATGGTAAACTTTCTTTGAATAATCTCATTAATTTGTCTTGATTAACACTTGTTAGATTACATTATTAGCATTGTCCTTGAAATTATTTTATGTAGAATTGATACAGGTGAATAATTTTTGGAAAATGATCTTAGGCCATGTGTGATTAATCTTGAGCCTTAACCATTTCTTTTACAAAATTATATCCTTAGTCAACCATGATTGAGCCTAAAAGAGTATAAAGTCTTTTCATGAAACCCAAAAAATACCCGAGCCAAATGAAAATATATCAAACCCACCTTTGCTACATAATTTTCTTGCACCCTCTTTTAAATTAATATGATATAGAAAAGGTGAAAAAAAAAAGTCTTGGCTAGTTAAAGCAAAAGAAAAAGAAAAACCATAGAAAAGTTGAAAAATAGAAAGAAAAGCCATGAAAGGGAAAACTGAGAAAAATAAAATGAAAGAGTAGACAAAATCTCTATAGAATGAGATGTGCTACAATACTAAAAAAAGGGGCAGCTTTTGAATCCTATAGATGTCAATTCTTAAACCCTAAAACCAATGGCCACATTACAACCTAAAGAAAGTCCTTTTTGATTCCAGAAATCATGCATTTGTATCAATTCTATCTTATAAAAGGAGAATGTTGATGATATATATGGTATAGAATTGATATCCACTCATGAGATTATGTTAAATTCAAATTTTATTCAATTATTTGTTCTTCAAATACTTACATGTGATATTATTTGCTTTGCTAACAATATTCTGATCACATGTAACTTGTGAGAATAGTCACTATAACGAATATGTATTATTTGCTGAGTGTATTCTAGGAAAGGATTGACATCAAAACTATCATGAAAGATGATAATATTTCTTGAGTGATTTTTTAAACAAAAGAAATCATCACACACACAAAAGTTTGTATAAAAATATATAGATAATGTTACAACTAACGTATGTTACTCTTATAGTGATCAGGAAAGGAACTATTCTAGCAAAATAGAAGGAATATTGATTTAATTATCTTTGTGAAAAGTATGAATTATAAACTCCTAACTACTGAAGTTTGTAGGTAGTTTCACTGAAAACCTTCACGAGACAAAGCTCGTCCACTAGGGATCACCTAGGGGTTTAACGGCTTATTGCATATGCTAAATGCAATCGTGAAAAAATCTACGAAAATAATTTTACTTCTGTTTATGTTTTATTTTGTGTTATAATCTATATTTACTAGGGACTAGTAAAGTTTAAGTTGGGGGTGTGATTAACCCTAATTAGTGTGTAAATAAAATAATTAAGTAATCAATTTTGTAAGATAAAACAACTAAACATTATAAATTATAGTTTGTGCATAAATGAAAGTTTTAAATACTTTATGTTTAAATTTCAGGGTCAAATGCAGAAATACTGGAAAATACAAGGCAATTTTGCAAGACTTGAAACTACGAGGGACTAAGGTGTAATAAAGAAACATGGACAAATCATAAGGCAACAAGTGGCAACTCAAGAACAAGACACCAGCACCACTGCAAGACTTAACCTTTAGGAAGGTTATGGTAGGGGTTAGGACCCCGCGACACACCACCACCACTGCAAGGCTTGACCATTAGAAAGGGTGAGGTGGGGGTTAGGACCCCCCTTTGGCCGAAATCTTCATGCTCCCCTATAAATAGGGGTCGTGCCTTTATTCTTCAAGCATGCTAACTCCAAGCCTTCACAAGAAGTCTCCCTCACCTCAAAAGACCAGCCGGGCACTATAGTTTCAAAGAGAGAAATCCTCAGAGGAAGAAAAGAGAGAAAGAAAAAGAAAAAGAATCTTTGATAGTCGGTCCATTTGTTACTCTGTATTTCTACATTTTTGTAGTATCTTTCTATTCGGATAGTTGAATTGCCGCCACTTTTTTTTTCTTGAATGATATTAAAGGTGGTTTTATTTCAATTGTTCCTTGTGAAAGAAATTTTATTTTTAGTTGTAATGAATACTACCCACACTCCTTGCTTGTTTGTAGCAATATAGTGTGAGTAGTCGTTTATACCCTCCAGTGCAAGGGGAACATATGTATATTATTGTTTAGATTATAGAAATACTGATGCCTTATTTATATTTTATTTATTGATGTATTATATGCTTAATGCGTGATATGGTGATGTGCATAATTCTGGTGTTGTGCCTTGAATTATGTCCTCAGTGTATCATAAGACCCGCCGGTTAAACAACCACGGCGTTCCTACCGGTCTGGCTTGTCCTCCACCGGAATGCTGAGGATGTTCTATTGATGTGTGGTATAGAACCTAAATGATCCTCATGAATGGCTTGTCCTTCTGGGTTATTAGGGCTATTTAAATACTATATATAACTATATTGCTAGTCTAACAACCACGGCGTTCCTACCGGTATGGCTTTTCCTCCACCGGAATGCTGAGGGTGTTTAACTGGTATATATATATATCACAGATGACCGATTGGGTAATTCAAGCGTTCCTCATGAATGGCTCAGCCTTTTAGTTTACTTGAATTAGTCAATTGGTAAGTCTATAGCCAGCTTTCCTAAAAAGTTGTTGTGTTATGCTATAATACCACCAGTTAACCTAAGACGTGGTTGTGTTATGGTTTATTATGTATGCACTTAGAATCATGAGATCAAGTGAATAACTTAAGTATTCCTTATGAATGACTTGTCCTTCTGGTTTGCTTGTGTTAATCAATTGAAGTGGATATAACCAGTTAACCTAAGACGTGGCTGTGTTATGATTTATTACCCTCAGTTAGCCTAAGAAGCGGCTGTGCTATGGTTTATATACATCAGACCAACCGGTTGACTTGCCAATAAAATGGAAGTTAATCTTGGTATGGTAGCATTTCCAGTATCTTTTATATAAAATGCATATGGGACCCTTAAATCGAAAGGTATCTTTTATATTCTTGTCGTTAACATATTTACTTACGCAATTGATTTATTTACTTATGCAATTTATTTGTTTACTTATGCCCATTATTTAAGTTATATTAGCTGTCAAGCTAAGCTCACATCACAAGCTATTAAACATCATACTACTTCAAACAACAACTTTATTATTATTTTTTATTTTAACTACTAAATTACTAAATTCTTCGTGGGATCGATACTTGGACTTAAAATTGAGAAAACTACAATTTGACCACTTATACTTTGGTGTATAATATATTATAATTCAGACCACTAAAAAGTGCGAATCAAGTTTTTGCCAGCCCCCAAGATGCAGAAGATGGCAACTCGTATATATAGGCAAAGGTGAAGTAGGAGGTGGAGGATAAACTTGAACTGCCTAGAGCCACCGTCTGAATAGTCCTTGTTTGCTGGTGGAGCTTCCATGACATTCTTGCATGTTCTTATTGTTGAATTACACTTGCCTCGTTAGTTGTTTTAAGCTTTGATAGATTGTTCCTCCTGATTTTTGGCAATTCTGCACAAAAAACCCTAAAATTTTTAATAGTACACACATAAACCATAGTTTATGCACAAACCCTAATTTACTATTTTTAACTATTTTATCTTACAAAGTTAACTTATTTAACTATTTAATTCACATACTAATTAGGGTTAATGAGAAACTAAAGTTGATAAGTCAAAAATTGATTTAATAGACAATTTCCCTCCACCTAAGACTGTAAAAGATGTTTGATCCTTTCTAGGTCATGCATGATTCTATAGAAGATTAAATATTTTAGTTTAATATCTAGACCAATGTATAATCTTGTATGTCAGGATCTACCATTTGATTGGTATAATGCATTTCAATCAGAATTTTATAAACTTAAAAGCATGCCTATTTATACATCAAATATGTAACCTTCTGATTGGTCCTTACCTTTAAATTAATGTATGATGATAGTAATTATGCTGTAGGGGCTAGTTTAGGCCAAAGAAAAGATAAGCGACCATATATGAATTACTACGTAAGCAAAACATTGATTGATGCACAAATGAATTATTCCACCATAGAAAAAGAATTGCTTGTTGTTTGCTTTAAATAAATTTTGATCATATTTAGTTGGATCCTCAATTGTTGTGTTTATTGATGATGCATCTTTGAAATATCTACTTACAAAGAAATATGCTAAGGCACGTCTCCTATGATGGATACTATTACTTCAGGAATTTGATCTCATTATCAAAGACAAGAAAGGAGTCGAAAATATGGTAGTTGATCATTTATCAAGGTTAAATTATGATATAAAATAGGAGTCAATGCCAATCAAAGAAACTTTCCTTGATGAGCAATTATTTGCAGTAACAGAGGTACCATGGTATGCAGATATAACCAAATATTTAGCAACAGGTACCATTCATTTTCATTATACTTGAACCTATAAGCATAAATTTTTAAGAAAGGTATGCAATTTCTTTTGGGAAGATCCCTATGTGTTTAAATACTGTAAAGATCAGATAACAAATTGTTGCGTACCCGATCAGAAAATAGGCCATGTAATTTCATTTTTCCATTCTAAAGCCGGTGTTCATTTTTCCATTCTAAAGCTGGTGGTTTACATTTTTCTTCAAAGAAAAATTTTGCTAAAATTTTGTAGTGTGCATATTATTGGTCCAACCTTTGCAAGTATGTACATGTTTTTTTGTCTAAATTGCGACCGATGTCAAAGGAGGGGAATATTTCAAAAAGAAATGTGATGCCTTTAAATACTCTTTTGATTATTCAAATTTTTTTTTGATGGGGCATTGATTTTATGGGACCATTTCTCCTCTCTTTTGAATATAAGTACATTTTGGTTGCCATTGGTTATGTTTCTAAATGAGTTAAGGCCATTCTTTGTCGAAACAATGATCACTAGTTTATATGCTTTGGGCTTACCGTACTAAATATAAAACTATTTTGGGAACGTCTCCTTATCAGGTGGTTTATGGTAAACCATGTCAGTCATGTCTGGAATTGGAACATCGAGCATACTAGGCAATCAAAATGATGAATTTTGATACAGACAAAGTAAGTGCATCCTGCAAACTATAGATTATTGAATTGGAAGAATTGAGAAATGAAGCTTATGAAAATGCAAAGATTGCCAAGACCAGAATGAAAATTTTTCATGACAAAAATATTATGCGGAAGTCCTTAGTACCATCTCAAAAAGTTATGTTATAAAATTCAAGGCTCCACCTATTTCTTGGAAAGTTAAGATTAAGGTTGAGGGTCCATACATTGTCCAAAAAGTTTTTGAACATGGGACAATTGAAATTAAAAATCCATTAATTGAAAATATTTTCAAGGTGAATGGTCAAAGGCTTAATTATGATGGATTTGTTCAAAACGTGGATTTCATTCAACTAATGGAACCACATTATGTGCCTTAAAAAGTGAATACTTGATTGTAAAAAGTAAATATTAACTGTTTTATCGTTTGTTTTGCATATTATGGTTTTGCACTATGGATGTCTTTCCAATCCATCTGACCTATGAATAAGGGTTGGTACATTAAATTTATAACTCATCTACTTTCGTATTCAAACTAATATAGACACATGATATTCAACTAAAAAATTAGAAAGAACTAATGTAGAAATTGAAAGATGGTTTATTGTAAAACCTAGGTAAATTTGAATTTTTATGAAAAAGGGTAAAATGGTAATTTATCATTATGATACGGGTTGAAAAACCAAATTTTTCTAGAGTTTTCATGATGAAACAGACCTCACCTTTGGATTCATCTCACAAAATTTAGTTACCTAGGTAAATTTCATTGAATATCGAGACAGTCAGATTTTTTACGTTTTACGAGGCGATCGAGTGTGTGACCTAAAAACGGGATATAGAATTAAATTTTAAAATTTAGAAAATAATTTAAAGGATGTTCATACAAAAATGTTTGAACTTGAACTAGGGCGAAATTTAATCGTTTCTGGACAAAATCGAACCCGGGAATAGTGAACGTGTGGCACAAGGAGGGCCAAGCTTCTAGAGAGCATAAAAAGGGGAAGAAAATCAGATTTTCTTCCCCCCAAAGCTCTGTTGTGGTTCCTAATAGAGAAAGAGATAAAAGAAGAAAGGGAAGCTCCACATTCTCTCTACGATCTACGCCTCCACGTTGCTCGAATTAACACGAGCCAAGAATTAAAGTTGTTCTACTCGTCGAGAGCTACAAAATCATACCAAAAAGGATGGGTTTCACTAAAGTTCCAAAATTGAGCTTGGATTTTCTCCCTAATTGGGTTTATTTCCACACTAGGGTTGTGATATGAAATGGGTAGGTTGTTAGAAATTTATAACACTTGCCTATTGTGGTTAATTTGATGAAATGGGTAGAAATCAATTCTAGCTTTAATTGGTGTATAGAAATTGCTAGGTTGCAATTTCATGGAAAATGATGTTATGTGGGTATGTGTCAAGGGGTTAAATTTCTCACCAAATTTCTGCCTCGTGACACCACTGAGATCCAACACTCAGCCTCAGCCAAGAACTCAAAACACTCACAAAAATGCACAGAGGAACAGAGCAGAGATAACATGCAAACTCACACACAACACACAAGCTTTATAGGCCAATGGCCAAACCTTTCTTTCTTAGTAAAGTATAAGGAAACTCAGTCTTGAGTCTGCTTACAAAAACGTGCACAAGTTTCTTGGTTGCACTACAGATCCATACATGCCTATTTATAACATTCTGGGTGGCAGTTACAAGCCCAACTACCTAGGCAACTACATACAATTCAAATCCGCCCAAAAGTCTATTGAGAATAGCTGACCACCTTCAACCACTCCCTCTATTGTTGATCAGAAGTTTCAATTGGTTACTGACCCAGCCATCAACTAGCTATAACTTCTCTATATGTTGTGTGCACATGACAGAGACTGCCACATGTTGTGCACCTGCTAGCAATTGCACTGAACTGCCGCCATCTGTAGGGCACATGCCCAACGTCCTCACATGTTGTACATGTGCCTTCCTCACGAGGCACATGTTGTGCATTCGTGCCTAGCCATGGCCCAGCCGATGGCTTAGTCCTCTAAGCTACCATTACCCCACAATTTAAGCCACTTGGCTACCTTGCTTGCATGCTGACTTGTGCCTGCGAGCCCATGTGCATAGACTGCCTCCCTTAGCCATGCATGGGCTTCTGCCAATTTGGCTAAGGCATGGGCGCCTTTAGGTGAGGCTGCCTCATCCCAATTCCGCCATCGAGCTAAAGGGGTAACAAACCACCACCACTAGAAGAGCTCAACGTCCTCGTCGAGAGGTTGTCCCAATACTCCTTGATATGTTTCTCGAACTACCAAAGAGTCACATCTCTTTCCCAACTCGCGTCTACCTTAAAACCACCTTTCCAATGCACCAGAAAATCAATCCTGCGATTCTTCTTACTCTGACCCATGGTCCAGTGAGAAAAAATCTTATCGACTTCTTTCTCAATCTATTTCCTGATTATAGAAGGAGCTTTTCTAGCTTGTTTTCTTCTAGCATTTAGCAAGTCTTCCTAAAAAGGCTTCAAAAAAGTCACATGAAATGTTGGGTTACTTTTCAATTGATCAGGTAGCTTCAAGCGTTAGGCAACATTCCCGACCTTCTTTATCACTTCGAATGGGCCATCGTATTTTGGGAACATGCCCACGGTGTACTACCTTGCTGTTGAACTCTTCCATATTGCAGGAGTCAATTTCAGCAAGATAATATCACTAACTTAAAATTCCAGTGGTCTGCGGCCTTGATCAACCTACTTCTTCATTCGACGGGTAGCTTTAGCCAAGCTGTCCTTTGCATCGTCAAGCAGTTCCTACTTGGCACAGGTAAAATGATAAGAAACAAGACATTTTCATTCAGTCCTCTACTTCATCACTTCCTGAGGAGTAAGTGGTTGTTGTCCTATAGCCAACTCACTAGGATTCATTCCTGTTTCTGAAGATCTGTGCAAGTTGTAGAAAAATTGGGCAGTATCCACAAGCTCTACCCAATTTTTTTGACTTGCAATGACAAAGTGTTGTACGTAGTCCTCCAGCAAGGCATTGATCTGTTCAGTCTATTTGTCAGTCTGGGGTTGACTCAGTGTAGAGAAATTTAACTCAGAACCCATAAGATTGAACAGTGCAGTCAAGAATCTGCCAATGAATCTAGTGTCACGATCATTGACTATATCTTTCGACAATCCAAAGTACATCATCATGTACTTTATTAAACATCTTTGCACTAACATTCGTAAGGCAAGCATGAGGTACAGGAAGAAACACCGCATACTTGGAGAAATGATCGACCACCACTAAGATCGACTGCATGCCTTCAACCTTTGGCAGGTTGCATATGAAATCCATAGAGGCTGACTGCCACGGTCCGTCAGGAATGGGCAGTGGCTGAAGCAAGCCTACTGCCTTCTTCTTCTCTACCTTGTCAAGTTGGCATACGAGACAAGTTCTAACATAGCCTCAACATCATCTTCTATCTTGGGCCAGTAATAGGAACGAGCCAGCAATGCAAACATCCTTTGAACTCTGGGATGTCTAGTGATTAGTAGTTAAAACTAGCATCTTACTATTCCTTTGTATGACTAATTGTGGTTCAATAGAGTTTTAGTGATGGCATTTTGAAGAAATATTGTACAAGGGCCTAAAGTCAATGCATATCAAACTTTTATGCAACAACCGCACATTTTGGAAGAAAATTGGAGAAGCTTGAAATAAGGTATGAACACTCGAACAAGACTGCTGAGAACATGATACATGGCGTGTTGCAGCTAGAAGAAAAACAAAAAGGTACTTGAGTACCACGTTCGAATGCTAACTAACGTTCAAATGCTGACTTGAAACACTTGAGGACCCCCTAAAGAGTGTGTTATTTCATATGGCATGTGGAAGTTGCTCTCACAGAAGAACAAAGGTCACTTGAGTGGGAAGTTCAAACCCCATCCAGCATTCAAACGCCCATCAAAGAAGACAGGAGATCACGTTCGAATGCCAACTAACGTTTGAACATTGTCCCCATACAGGCTGCATAATGGTTGATATTCTATCCAGACCTTGGGGCTTTCACTGAACTTTGAAGACCTTGCACTTTTCTTTCACACTTCCTTGTCCCCTCCTCATTGCCTATAAATACTCCCATTATGGGAGCTTCAAAGAGGACTCACACTAGTAGAGCTACTGGTAGAGTTAGACTTATATTTACATTTACTTGCATAGAAGAAGATATATTATCTTTTGGTTGAGATGAAAACCCTCCAAAAGTGACTAGTTTTCTTCTACTTTAATTATTAGTTTTATTTTCTTCCATCGTTTGAGCTTTCTTCTTCCCTTAGAGGAGTGAAACTCTTCCATTTTTTTAAAGCTTTACCAAAGTCGTGAAGGGTGGAACGTGATTCACTTATACTTTATAACTCCTCTATTTGGAGGGATGAGCAACACTCATTTTTCTAGCTTTACCAAAAGCCATGAAGAGTGAGTAATTTCTCATTCACTCTTTAGTAAGAGGTGATAAAAATGTATAAATCATTCAGAAGTTATGTTTGTGCATTTCATTTATGCTTAATTCTTTATATTACACCTGCTTATTGAATGATTAAATGCATCTAGCAAAGTTAAAGTACTTTATACAACCATGGGTGCTTTTTATGACATAGATGACTCTTGCATAGAAAGACGCATTGGTTCTAGGCAAGTACCCCAACTAGATCTTCATGACTACATTTCAATCTTCACCATTAATGTACTTCATTTAAAGAATGAAATACTAATGTAATGGTTGGATGCCTTGTAGAGACACTTGTTTGTTTGTAGATGGTTTGAGTCTCGACACAGACAATTTGTAAAACCTGAGAAAATTTAAATTTTTTCTGATAAAGGGCAAAATAGTAATTTGTTATTATTATGTGGGTTTAAAATGCATATTTCTAAAGAGCTCAGATGGAGCAACAGACTTCACGGTTGGATTCGTATCACAAAATTGAGTTACCATGTCAATTTTCATCAAATTTTGAGATAGTCAGATTTTACACGTTTTTGAGACAATTGGATAATGAATGAACTTTCAAAGGTCCCTAAAAATAGAAAGTATAAAATTTTATTTTAATTGAATAAAATTTCAAATAAAATTAATTTAAACTAAAATTAGAATTTAATTAAGTCATTCCGGGTTAAAAACAGACCCGGAAGTGATAAATGAGCGGGGCGATGTGGACCGTGAAATTAAAAGTATAAATAGGAGCCAAATATCTGAAAAATCAGATATTTTCACCCTTTGACCGGCTGTGTTGAGATGTTGGAAGAGAGAAAAGAGAGAGAGAAGAGGGAAAAATTATTTTTCAAGGCTTTTTTCTTCGATCCAAGAAGTTTCGTTGGTCGGAATCCGTCGGACTAAGAGTTAAAGTTGGTTCACACGACAAGGACTATGTGTACGTACCAAGAATGAAGGATTTTACCAAAGATCCAAAGATGGGATTTTGGGAAATCAAAGGTTTTGGGGCTTAGGAGGTGTCCTTGACGTTCTAGTCTTCATCTCACACTCCAAGAGGTAGGGTTTCTCCTACCTTGGTTCACTTTCTTACATTGAGTGTAATATGAATGGGGTAAGGGTATAGAATAACCTAGGTCACTTGACTATGGTTATGAAAATGAGGAAATGGGTGGGGAATTTGGCCTAGACAAAGGCCTAGTTATGTTGGCATAGGAAATTACTTGTATGATTTCATTGGAACTTGATGTTTTGGGCATGCTATATGTTTTATATTATGCCTTATGAATGATGTGGAAAATTCTTGTGTGAGAGCGTGGATTATGTATAACAAGCTTGTGAAATTGTTGAGAACGAATGAATTGCTATATGTTGTTAATATATTAGGATCATGTTGATTTATGGTAATTATATGCAATTGATAAAAATTGTCATGACATATGTGGATAAATTGCTCAATTGGCACTCACTACATGTAAAATCCCGGTAGATTTAAACTTTTATGAATAAAGGGTAAAATGGTAAATTGTCACCATAATTCGGGTTGTAAATCTGAAATGTTTTGTAACTCGGATTACAAAACGGACCTCACCGTTGGATTCGTCTCGCGAAATCGAGTTACCACGTCAATTTTCGTCGAATTCTGAGATAGTCAATTTTTTCACGTTTTACGGAGCGATCGGGCTTCGGGTGACCCTGTACACGAATTTTTTTATAAAATTTTAAATTTTGGGCAATAAAATAAGATAAATTGAAATAAAAATATTTTAGATTTAAACCGGGGCGAGATTTAATTGTTCGGGACAAAAACGGACCCGGAATTAAAAATGGACATGTGGCCAATTGTGGGCCAAGTGTTCTAAAGTATAAATAGGGGGAAAAATCAGATTTTTCCCCCATTGTTCAGCATCCTCTTCAGCCGATAGAAAAGAGAGGGAAAGGAGAGGGAAAGCTTCAACTTCTCTCTATGATCTACATAATTCTAGTGCTCAAATCCGCTTGGACCAAGAACAAAGATCGTTCTCCTCGTCAAGGGCTACGTCTACGTACCAAAAGGAAGTGATTTCACCGAATAATCAAAGGAAGAATTTTTGGAGATCAAAGCTTTTGGGTTGGTTTTGGTGTTTTAGGGGTTTTCTACACTCCTAAGAGGTAGGGGTTATTCCTACTTTGGATTATTCTTACCTTAGGTGTTGCTAGACTAAGGGTGAAAATTATGTATATGCATATGTATTGTTATACATATATGTCTATGGGTATGAAAGTGAAAAAAATTAGCATAGGAATAGCTTAGGCTAGCTTCTAGCTTGAATTTGGTATATGGAGGTTCCATGTGATTACTTTGTAACTTGGTGAAAACTTAAGGCATGCTATGTGTTTTATAAACTATGCCTTGGAATGTGTTATGTGAATACATGACTTGAATGACTATAAGATGTTTGATAAAATGCCCTAGTGAAATTGAGTGTGTTACTTGCATGATGCTATGTTATAACATGCTTGGGTGATTGTGAAATCATATGCTTAGGATATGGTTTTTGGATGAAGAGTGTTATGGACATATGCATGAAATGATATATTGAGCATAATGAGATATGGTAGTTATATACTTATGATACAATTGCATTGATGTATGAAAATGTTTATATGTTTGTCATAAGCATATTGAGCATTATTTTGTGTGCAATGGAACATCACATTGCATTTGCACGGAAGTGTCTCATTACATGAGTGAGTGCATGTTTGACGTCAATACCACACTTGGTGATTGACGGAAGGCTTGGGAGAGTTGGGTCGAGGACTTAGCTAAGCCGCTTGGTTGCATGATGAATTGGGTTGGGGTAGCAAGAAGAGGCATGACGACCTCTCGGGTGCAAGACCCGGTGATTGGGCTACGCACTCCCTTGGCTCGGCCCATAAAGTGTGTGGGTGTATTCGGAACCCTCGGTCGAAGTCCGTAAATTTCGTGTGGGTTGGAGGCCCTTGGTGTAAGTCCATGAACATCCACCCCTATACAAGACCCTAGAGTGATTAACGCCATTGTGTGTAACATAAATGGTGGTTTCGACTAAATTGACACTTGCATGTGTTGGAGAGCCGGAGAGAGCTCGGAATAAAGTTGCATGGGTGAGTGTCACTTCATTCCATGGCATAGCATTGTTGCATTCCATCATAGGATGCATAAGTGTGAGAAATGCTTGGTTGTATGTTTGTGTGATGATTACATGAGCATGTGCATCTAGGGGAAGAGTAACCTCTATAGGTTTATCTCTATTGGGCGTTGTGCTCACCCTATACGGTAAACAATTTCAGGTACGGGACACGTTCCGGTGGATGGCTCTCATTCGGGGGCTCTTGGTTGAAGAAAAGCCGGGTTGTGGCTTTTGAATTTAGTTTTCGTAAAACTTTTGGTTAATTTCCATTTTGGCATGTAAAAGTATGGAAATAGTTGTATTAGAACTTGTATTGACTATATTTGGTATCAAATAGATGTTGTATAAGTTTTGGATAACCTTGGATTGATTTGGGGTTGAAATCATACACAGAAATTTCAGACACTGCTTAGTGTTTGAGCCATAAATGTTTATTGTGACGTCCAAATGATCTGAAATTTTTACAGTAGGTAGTAGACACCTAGGGCTACAAAAGTGTTTTTATGAAATTTTCTCAATTCCACTTCTAAACAGGTCAAAACCGCACTGGAAGTTGCAGCAGAACAGAAACTGCATTTTCTGTTCGAACGTAAAGTGACGTTCGAATGGTGCGAGTTTTGAACAGCAAAACCAGCAGAGAACCAAATGTACTGGGAGCTACCTATTTTTCAAAACCAAGGGACGTTCGAATGTGAATAGTGCTGTTCGAACGGTGACTCTAAAACCGAAATTTTTCAAACTATGCACTAAGCTTCCAGGCTTGGATTTCTTTGATTTAAAGAACACCAATGGACTTGGATTTCTCTAGTTCCAAGGATACAAATGGACACTAATTGAGGTATATTGAGGCTTATTAGACCTTGGTGGATTTAAATGATAACTATTACATATATGCACTAATGTTAAAGTAACCTTGCATGTTTTGCTATAAATATGGATAATTGGACCCGGTGTGGTCAATGTTTACTTATAAATGGACCCGGTGCGGTCATTGTTTATATTGGGCCTCAGATGGGTCATGTGAGTTATGTTGCACAGGTTGGGTATTGGGTAGAGTTCCCTGTACAAAGGAGACTCTGCCCAAATTTTGTTAAGTTATGGACCTCGGTAAATGGGACATAACGGTGTGATATCGAGTCACTCGGTATTTACGGGTATTCCGCGGGTTGATGGGTAATCAACGGACCCCCGGATTTTGGGGTGTCACAGTTTGGTATCAGAGCCTAGGTATGCGAATTACCTAGGGCTTGGTTGGGCATGGGTCTAGACCATTACATTCCATATGCATTTCATGTTAAGTTCTCTACTTACTATATGCTATGTGCTACTTGTTATGTGAATTATATGCATGGTAGAATGTATATGGAAAGGAGAAACACTAGGGTTAGAAAACTCAAGATTATGTTTTTAATGTGTAAATGTTTACTAGTAGGTGGCACACGCACTACTAGTAAAACAAGGAGGAAAAAAAATCGTCAAGTTTAAATACTTGATGCCTAACTTGGGATATTAAGTAACTGATCTATTGCTATCTTATGTGTGTGTAGATGGAAAATAGAGGAAGAGGAAGAGGACGTGGCCGAGGCCGAGGCGGTGGCCGAAACAACAACCAACCACTTCCGGCCTTTGATCACCAAGCCTTTGTAGAGGCTATTGGTGAGGCAGCGGCGACGATTGCACAGGCTAGTGCTACAGCCGCTACCATTGCACAGACTGGTGCAAATATGGGACACGGAGGCTCGAGTAACCTCCAGAGGTTCAAAGCCCATAATCCTCCGGTCTTTTTGGGAGGGGCGGATCCAATGGTAGCCGATCGTTGGATTCGACAAGTGGAGAAGATCTTGAGTGCTATGGAGATCACTTCCGATGCCACCAAGATAACTTTGGCAACTTTTCAGCTGGAGGGAGAGTCCCAGCTATGGTGGGATTGGGTCAAGACCTCAAAGAACTTGGAGATAATGACTTGGGTAGAGTTCAAGGAACTCTTTATAAAAGTTTGGAAAGGATTCCCCCGCGACCCCGCTCGACACGCTAAGGCCAAGGAGTTCCTAGAATTGAAGCAGGGGACTATGAGTGTGCTAGAATACGTGGCCAAATTCACTGAGTTGGCCCGTTTTGCTGATGATTATGTGGCCTCAGACAGGGCAAAGTACAGAAGTTTGAGGATGGACTGAAGTTGTCTATTCGAGGCAAGATTGTGGGACTTCTCCTGCAAGACCTTGATTTGATGGTCAAGACTGCAATGACTATCGAGAGAGAGGTGGAGGACGCGCGCAACATCCGGGAAGCGGGTGTTAAGGACAAAAGGAAGGAGGGTCAATCATCTTCTTCAGGTGCAGGAAAGAGGCAAAGGACTTCTATTCCACAAGGGTCTCAGGGGCAGAGCCGCGGCTATCAAGGCCAAGGCCAGGGCCGATTCTCTCAAGGTGGGGGAAACTTCAGGACCACCTTCCAGACGGGTCAGAAGACTTGCTATTTTTGTCACCAGCCGGGTCCATCAGAAAGGAGTGTCCTCAACGGCAGGGATCCCAGAGCTATGGGACATCCCAATCCCAGCCTTCTGTGGGCCAGTCGCAGATACAGAGTGTTCCTCCTTACCCCACTATGGGTCAAAGGAGTCAGTACCAATCTCAGGGTGCTGCACAAGTGCCTACTACTTCACGAGCAGGGACTTCACAAACAGGCCAGATAGGCCAGGGCATGGGTCGAGGTCGAGGCTCACAAGCCGGGACATCGGGAACCCAAGGGCGTGTTTATGCCATGGTGCCACAGACTGAGTCGACAGATCCGTCGGTAATACAGGGTACATTTCTACTCTCTCGCTTATGGGCAAGGGTATTATTTGACTCTGGTGCATCTCATTCTTTTATTGCTGCATCTTGTGTGAAAGATTTGGGCTTAGAGGTTGAGACCTTAGAGAACCGGTACATGTGAGTTCTCCCCTAGGAGCTAGGGTGAGAGTTTGATCAGATATGTCGGGACTGTGAATTAGAGATCTCGGGGATTCTACTCACTCACTAGACTTAGGGTCATGGACATGTCGGAGTTTGATGTGATCCTCGGGATGGATTGGTTGGCAGCACACATCGGGTTGTCATTGATTGTGATAGGAAGAGGGTCACGGCGTATACGCTTGATGGTATTTGTTTCAAGTTCCAAGGGGAAAAGCACGATGCTTTACCCCAAGCCGTGTATGACTCACGATGGCACGGACAGTTGATGGATGGCTTGCGAGCCTTACTTTGGAGGATGAGGTGAGACAGGAGTTGGGTCTACCTCGGTGGTATGTGAGTACGAGGATGTATTTCCGGATGAACTACCGGATTACCTCCCCATCGGGATATGGACTTCAGTATCGAATTACATTCGGTACATCGCCTATCTCCATGACTCCGCATAGGATGGCGCCTGCCGAGTTGCAAGAACTCAAGGTCCAATTGCAGGAATTGTTGGACAAGGGTTCATTAGACCGAGTACCTCACCTTGGGGGCGCTCCGGTGTTATTTGCAAAGAAGAAGGACAAGACCCTTCGATTGTGTGTAGATTATCGGCAGTTAAATCGGGTTACTATCAAGAATAGGTACCCTTTGCCGAGAATTGATGACTTGTTTGATGATCAGCTGAGAGGGGCAAGGGTATACTCCAAGATAGATCTTCGCACCGGTTACCATCAGTTGAGGGTTAGGGAGGCAGATATCCCTAAGACGGCGTTCAGAACGCGATATGGGCATTTCGAGTTCACAGTGATGCCATTCGGATTGACGAATGCCCCGGCGGCATTTATGGATCTCATGCATAGGGTTTTTCAACCCTATTTGGATCAGTTTGTTGTGGTTTTTGTGGACGACATCCTGATCTACTCCAAGTCTGAGGAGGAGCATGAGGGTCACTTGAGGATTGTTCTCCAGACCTTGAGAGACCATCAGTTGTACGCTAAATTCAGCAAGTGTGAATTTTGGCTTACGGAGGTGAAATTTTTGGGACACGTGGTGTCGGCTTCGGGTGTGTATCTGTGGACCCGGAGAAGGTTGAGGCAGTTATGAATTGGGAGAGGCCGAAGTCAGTCTTCGAGATACGCAGTTTCTTGGGATTGGCAGGGTACTATCGGAGGTTCATTGAGGACTTCTCTCGACTAGCTGCTCCTATGACCAAGTTGACCCGAAAAGAGGTCAAGTTTGAGTGGAATGACGCTTGTGAGAAGGCATTCCAGAGTTGAAGAGGAGGCTTACATCAGCTCCTATTCTGATAGTTCCGGAAAGGGGACAGAAGTATACGTATACTGTGATGCCTCCAAGGACGGACTTGGATGCGTCTTGATGCAGTCCGGAGAGTGGTAGCTTATGGTTCTCGGCAGTTAAAGAACCACGAGCAGAGTTACCCCACACATGATATGGAGTTGGCAGCCATTGTCTTTGCCTTGAAGGCTTGGCGCCATTATCTATACGGTGAGCAGTTCGAGGTATTTTCAGATCACAAAAGTTTGAAGTACATCTTTACACAGCGGGACCTCAACATGAGGCAACGCAGGTGGATGGAGTTTCTGGAGGATTATGACTTCACCTTGCATTACCATCCCGGTAAGGCAAATGTGGTGGCTGATGCACTCAGTCGGAAACCACGGGGAATCCTGGCTAGAGTGGCTTCCCGAGAGTGGCAGATGCTCGAGACTGTGGGACAGTTCGGGCTATGTTATATGGGTCAGGCTCAGGGTATTTTGTGGAGTTTGATAGCTACGCCTTCCCTACTGAGCAGGGTTATTGAGTCCCAGAGTCAGGACACAGAGCTATTGTCTATCCGGGACCGTGTACAGGCAGGTACAGGTGACGAGGGCTGGGCCATTCACTCGGATGGTAGTCTTCGGTATCGAGGAAGGGTTTGCGGTTCCTCAGTTGGCGGATCTGAAAGAGGAGATCCTTAGGGAGTTTCATTGCTCCCGTTTTGCGGTTCATCCAGGGGGCACAAAGATGTATCATGATCTTCGTCGCCAGTATTATTGGAATGGGATGAAGCGGCAAGTTGGTAATTTTTGTTAGTAGATGTCTCACGTGTCAGCAAGTGAAGGCTGAACACCAGAGACCAGCAGGGTTTCCCCCAGCCATTGGAGGTAGCTGAGTGAAGTGGGAACATGTTACGATGGATTTTGTGACTCACTGCCACGGACATACATCACGGGACATGACGCGGTATATGGGTGATAGTGGACCGGCTTACTAAGTCGGCACCCTTTTGGCCGTACGGATGACCTTCACACTGGAGGAATTTTGTAGGTTATATAATACGGGAGATTGTCCGGTTGCATGGGGTACCCGTATCTATAGTATCGGATCGGGATCGGGATACCCAGGTTTACGGCTCATTTTTGGGAGAGTTTTCACAGACCATGGGGACACAACTGATGATGAGCACTGCTTTTTCATCCCCAGACGGACGGTCAGTCTGAGAGAACCATTCAGACATTAGAAGACATGTTACGGGCATGTGTCCTAGATCTTAAGGGTAGCTGGGAAGATCATTTACCCTTGGTAGAGTTCGCCTATAACAATAGTTATCAGGCGAGTATACAGATGGCACCCTATGAGGCACTATATGGGAGGCCATGTCGATCTCCGATTTGTTGGACAGAAGTTGGAGAGAGACTTGTTACGGGTCCGGACTTGGTTAGAGACACCTCAGAGAAGGTGGGCTTGATACGGAAGCGTCTTCTCACGGCTCAGAGCCGGCAAAAGAGCTACGCTGACAGACGGCGACGACCTCTAGAGTTTGAGGTGGAGATCATGTCTTCTTGAAGGTGATGCCTACGAGAGGAGTGGTCAGGTTCGGCAAGCGGGAGAAAGCTGTCGCCAAGGTACATTGGGCCCTTCGAAGTACTCGAGAGGGTGGGTGCAGTTGCTTATCGGTTGGCGTTACCGCCAAATCTATCGGGTGTTCACGCGGTATTCCATGTCTCTATGCTCCGGAAGTATATCCCAGATCCGACTCATGTGGTAGATTGGGGCGAGCTTGTTGTTGATGTGATGGGACCTTTGAGGAGGGACCGGTGCGCATCATGGATAGCAGGGAGCAGGTTTTGCGGGGCAAGACTGTAAGGCTAGTAAAGGTGCTGTGGCAGCACCGAGGAGTGGAGGAGGCGACATGGGAGCGTGAGGACACCATCCGTACCAATTACCCATTTTTGTTCGAGGATGGAGTGTACATGTTTAAAATTTTAAGTATGAGGTTACTTATTGCATATGCATGTGTCTAAGTGTGCATGTGTGTGAGAATTTCGGGGACGAAATTCTTCTAAGGGGGGGAGAATGTAAAATCCGGGTAGATTTAAACTTTTATGAATAAAGGTAAAATGGTAAATTGTCACCATGATTCGGGTTGTAAATCTGAAATTTTTTTTAACTCGGATGACAAAACGGACCTCACCGTTGGATTCGTCTCGCGAAATCGAGTTACCACCGTCAATTTTCGTCGAATTCTGAGATAGTCAAATTTTTCACGTTTACGTTTACGGAGCGCGATCGGGCTTCGGGTGACCCTGTACACGAATTTTTTATAAAATTTTAAATTTTGGGCAATAAAATAAGATAAATTGAAATAAAAATATTTTAGATTTAAACCGGGCGAGATTTAATTGTTCGGGACAAAAACGGACCCGGAATTAAAATGGACATGTGGCCAATTGTGGGCCAAGTGTTCTAAAGTATAAATAGGGGGAAAAATCAGATTTTCCCCCCATTGTTCAGCATCCTCTTCAGCCGATAGAAAAGAGAGGGAAAGGAGAGGGAAAGCTTCAACTTCTCTCTATGATCTACATAATTCTAGTGCTCAAATCCGCTTGGACCAAGAACAAAGATCGTTCTCCTCGTCAAGGGCTACGTCTACGTACCAAAAGGAAGTGATTTCACCGAATAATCAAAGGAAGAATTTTTGGAGATCAAAGCTTTTGGGTTGGTTTTGGTGTTTTAGGGTTTTCTACACTCCTAAGAGGTAGGGGTTATTCCTACTTTGGATTATTCTTACCTTAGGTGTTGCTAGACTAAGGGTGAAAATTATGTATATGCATATGTATTGTTATACATATATGTCTATGGGTATGAAAGTGAAAAAAATTAGCATAGGAATAGCTTAGGCTAGCTTCTAGCTTGAATTTGGTATATGGAGGTTCCATGTGATTATTTTGTAACTTGGTGAAAACTTAAGGCATGCTATGTGTTTTATAAACTATGCCTTGGAATGTGTTATGTGAATACATGACTTGAATGACTATAAGATGTTTGATAAAATGCCCTAGTGAAATTGAGTGTGTTACTTGCATGATGCTATGTTATAACATGCTTGGTGATTGTGAAATCATATGCTTAGTTATGGTTTTTGGATGAAGAGTGTTATTGACATATGCATGAAATGATATATTTGAGCATAATGAGATATGGTAGTTATATACTTATGATACAATTGCATTGATGTATGAAAATTTTATATGTTTGCATAAGCATATTGAGCATTATTTTGTGTGCAATGGAACATCACATTGCATTTGCACGGAAGTGTCTCATTACATGAGTGAGTGCATGTTTGACGTCAATACCACACTTGGTGATTGACGGAAGGCTTGGGAGAGTTGGGTCGAGGACTTAGCTAAGCCGCTTGGTTGCATGATGAATTGGGTTGGGGTAGCAAGAAGAGGCATGACGACCTCTCGGGTGCAAGACCCGGTGATTGGGCTACGCACTCCCTTGGCTCGGCCCATAAAGTGTGTGGGTGTATTCGGACCCTCGGTAGAAGTCCGTAAATTTCGTGTGGGTTGGAGGCCCTTGGTGTAAGTCCATGAACATCCACCCCTATACAAGACCCTAGAGTGATTAACGCCATTGTGTGTAACATAAATGGTGTTTCGACTAAATGACACTTGCATGTGTTGGGAGCCGGAGAGAGCTCGGAATAAAGTTGCATGGGTGAGTGTCACTCTTCATTCCATGGCATAGCATTGTTGCATTCCATCATAGGATGCATAAGTGTGAGAAATGCTTGGTTGTGTGTTTGTGTGATGATTACATGAGCATGTGCATCTAGGGGAAGAGTAACCTCTATAGGTTTATCTCTATTGGGCGTTGTGCTCACCCTATACGGGAAACAATTTCAGGTACGGGACACGTTCCGGTGGATGGCTCTCATTCGGGGGCTCTTGGTTGAAGAAAAGCCGGGTTGTGGCTTTTGAATTTAGTTTTTGTAAAACTTTTGGTTAATTTCCATTTTGGCATGTAAAAGTATGGAAATAGTTGTATTAGAACTTGTATTGACTATATTTTGGTATCAAATAGATGTTGTATAAGTTTTGGATAACCTTGGATTGATTTGGGTTGAAATCAATGTACGACAGAAATTTCAGACACTGCTTAGTGTTTAGAGCCATAACTTTTTATTGTGACGTCCAAATGACTCTGAAATTTTTAAGATTAGTAGTATAGTAGACACCTACCTAGGCTACAAAGTGTTTTTATGAAATTTTCTCAATTCCACTTCTAAACAGGTCAAAACCGCACTGGAAGTTGCAGCAGAACAGAAACTGCATTTCTTGTTCGAACGTAAAGTGACGTTCGAATGGTGCGAGTTTTTGAACAGCAAAACCAGCAGAGAACCAAATGTACTGGGAGCTACCTATTTTTCAAAACCAGGGACGTTCGAATGTGAATAGTGCTGTTCGAACGGTGACTCTAAAACCGAAATTTTTCAAACTATGCACTAAGCTTCCAGGCTTGGATTTCTTTGATTTAAAGAACACCAATGGACTTGGATTTCTCTAGTTCCAAGGATACCAATGGACACTAATTGAGGTATATTGAGGCTTATATTAGACCTTGGTGGATTTAAAATGATAACTATTACATATATGCACTAATGTTAAAGTAACCTTGCATGTTTTGCTATAAATACTGGATAATTGGACCCGTGGTGTGGTCAATGTTTACTTATAAATGGACCCGGTGCGGTCATTGTTTATATTGGGCCTCAGATGGGTCATGTGAGTTATGTTGCACAGGTTGGGTGTATTGGGTAGAGTTCACCTGTACAAAGGAGGACTCTGCCCAAATTTTTGTTAAGTTATGGACCTCGTAAATGGACATAACGGTGTGATATCGAGTCACTCGGTATTTACGGGTATTCCGTGCGGTTGATGGGTAATCAACGGACCCCCGGATTTTTGGG
>CAUOFW020001483.1:0-90628 GCA_963454935.2 Ilex paraguariensis | reverse complement strand
CTGTTGGTGCTCTACAATATTGCACTTTGACTCGTACAAATATTGCCTTCTCAGTTAACCAACTATGCCAGCATATGCATTGCCCAAGATCCACTCACTGGTCTGCTGCTAATTGGGTTCTCCGCTATCTCAAAGGAACAATTGACAACGGCTTATGGTATGCAAAAGGATATCTTGCTCTTCAAGCCTATTGAGACTTCGATTGGGTCGCTAATCCTGATGATCGCTGCTTGACTACAGGTTATAGTGTATTTCTTGGTCCCTGTTTAGTGTTTTGGACAGCTAAGAAACAACCTGTTGTAGCACGCTCTAGCACTAAGGCAGAATATTGGGCCTTGGCAATCACCACTGCCGAACTCTATTGGTTAGAATGCTTCTCAAAGAAGTATGTATACCTCTCTCTATCCCTCCCACAATCTGGTGTGACAACATTGGTGCTTTAGTCTTAGCCTCTAATCCTGTTTTTCATGCTAGAACTAAGCATATCGAAGTAGACTACCATTTTATCCGTGAGAAAGTTCTTAATAAAGATATTATAGTCAAGTTTCTTTCTTCCCAAGACCAGATTGCTGATGTTTTTACCAAACGATTAAGCACAAGTCGATTTTGTGAGCTTCGGCACAAGCTGCAAGTGTGCTTGCCCTCTTCCAGCTTGCAGGGGGATGAAAAGCAAGAGAATCAGTCCACTTCCTCAAATCTCGGCACAGCAGAGTTATCACCAACAGATTCAACATCTGCAACAAACATATCGACTCCAACAACTTGATTTAATTTTCGGCATATCGTGTACTCAATGCTTATCATATTTATTTCATACTTTAAATGTATTCTTATCATTGTAACAACTTGAACTGTATAAATAAACCAATACACAGAGTGGTTTGAGATTGAGACCAGAACCCTTCATTCATATCCAATTTCTTTTAGTTTTCAGACATGAACAATGACTAATTAACTTATATAATATTCAGGTAAAAACATAAAATTAGAAGTGCTTAATATTTCTTCCCCTCTAAAAACTTTGTCCCGAGGGAGCCAACCCACATGTTTTCTTAACAGTCGACTTGTATAACCATTGAAATTTTCTTCGTTAAAGACGGATTATACCATTGCTTGAAATCATTTAACTTTTCTGGAGATCTATTTTTCTTAACAACGACCTTGAATTTGTATGATGGCTTTTGGTTCGTCACGTGAGATCATGCATGAGCTATATCCTCTTCTCTACATTTTTCTGTTAATTTTTTTTTTGGGTGAATAACAATTTGCACCCTGAAATATTTTTAAATTTCGACCCTGAAAAATACACACCGTCCAGCGTAGAAGAAAATAGTAATGTTGTCAAAAGCTAAACTTCTGCTACTCTTTGTCCGATATTTTTTTTTGTTGTATTTTTACTTTTGTATACAATTATTTATGTATTAATAAAAAAATATTGCACATGAGGATTTTGTGATCAAATTCATTAAAACCGGTCAGGTCGCTACTTTAGCCTTATGCTTTAATATGAGAATTTTAACAACTCCGCTATTAGGCTAAGACCCACCAACAAAGAAATTATGTAACACCAAAATTATCATATTTTTCAGAAGGATTAAACTAATTTGTCCCTTAAATTTACAATACATTCTATACACTTTCTAGATTAGACGGAAATAAATTTTATGCTCGTTTGGTTAGTAAAAAAAGAATTATGAAAAGTGAAAGTAATAGAAAGTGAAGTGAATGAAAAAAAATTTCATGCATGTATTTGGTTACCTTGAAAATCTTGTAACATTTTTTTAAAAAATTTACTCTTTTGTTTGAAAGAAAAGAAAGTTACTCTCATTTTAATTTATAATTTTCTAAAAATATTTATTCTCATTTTAATTTTTTTTTAATTTTCTAAAAAAAATCTTGTACTTTTCTTTCTTTCAAATAAGAGACTAAATTATGCATTATAACTAACTTTTAAAAAAGTGGCTCCAAACCCAGTTCTAGGATAAGAATCGACTTGAACCCAACTCCCGAGATAAGATTATATGATTAATCTAACTCATACCAAGCATTTTCAAAATTAATAACCATTGAATATTTTAAGAAAAATAAGAATAAAATAGAAATTTAGATTGTAGATGACAACTTTCTTGTTTTCCCTTGTGTTTTTTGTAAAAAAAAAAAATTGATTAGTTGTGAAAAAATCCAAGTGTAAAAAAAAATATTTCTTTCATGATTTTTCATTTTATGTTAACTAAACACATAATAAATGTGAATTTTTTATAAATTTTTACCATTATCTCACAAAACAAAGAAATCGCAAAAAATATAGCAAAAACCCCTTGCTTCGCTAACTTCCACTCGGTTTTTGATGTGGCAAAAACCTCTTGCCTCGGTAAATTCCATTGGTTTTGTGCTTGTTAAATTAATAAATTAAATTCATATGGCTAGATCTCCTACATCAAATTTCTTTTCAATGTTAATTGTATTGGTTTTGACAATACGATAAAGTGATCAGTACATAGGAGATCCATGCAAGTTGTTGGCTCAGTAGAGATCTCATGAATACCAACCGCTCTGATGTTGATGCCAGTCACAGACTTGGATTCGTTAAGGTTTTTTTGCCCTTAAAAAACAAGTTATTAAGGAAAATTTATAGTAGAGAATTCCGTAATTTTGTACCCAATCCAAACATAAAAAGTTATCAGCCAATCAAACCATTTACAACTGAAACAAGTTATAAAATTACAACTAAAACAGATTAGGAAAAGTTAAGATATCTTTAAATAATTTTTGAAATTAATTCTAATAGACCTAGTGAACGTATCTTGGCATATTTCAACTGTAACTTCACTAGACTAAAGCGTGAATATTGGTATTATAGCCTTTCGTAAAGTATGCCTACTCTTTTTAAGTAATTACTCATTCAAAAAAAAAAAAAATACTGATGGTGTATAAAAACGGAAAAGTGTGATCTAGAAGAGCTGGTAGAGCTGTGTGTAATGCATAAGTTTTGTGTGTGTGAGAGAGAGAGAGAAGGAGAGAGCAAGATAACAGGAAACAAGTACACAAGAAAATGAGTAGCTCATCAAGCTGAAGAGCTAGACTAGTCTACTATAATGGCCACTTATACTCCTCTGGTCTTCTATTACTTAATGAAGAAGAAGATTACACTAGAAGAAATCAATTGCACATCTCTTGGCAAGGTAGTGTCTTGCCTATTTATACATAAGGGAAGTGTAAACCTCAAGCAATGATGATGTGGTCCCTTTGTCTATTACAATATTTAGGAAAATATTTGGCCGTTAGAGGCTGTCTTCCATAGGTGTGACATGACATTCTAGAAATTTTGATGTGGCTTTCTTGGGGTAGTGACTTCTTGCCCAAGGTAGAGTTTATTAGTTCAAACCACGGGTGGCCTTCCATCTCTCTCCTCGATCACCTCCTCCACGAAGTTTGGTTCTTGGTTGGCCACCTTTCGTCTAGAGGGCATTTTCATCCTTGGAGGCATTTTCAAATTTTGGGGTTTTAGGGAAGAGCAAACTTGAGATTATTTGGTCAAAAGTGAGAAATGGTATGGAGAAAGTGGTTCGGGTGGTGGATTTTAGGTAGAAAATGAGAGGGAATGAGGTTTGGGAGCTTGGGTAGTGGAAGGGGCAAGCTAGGGTTTGGGGTTTTGAAAGGGCTTTGGGCGCTTTTGAATTGGGGAAGATGAACCAGGTATTTATACCCAGGCAACCATCGTTCGAACATTACTGGCGTTCAAACGATGATAGAAGAAATTTTAAAAGACAGTTTGAACGTGAAACTATCATTCGAACTAAGGGTGTTCCTAATACTTTTGATATTCTTCAAATATAAAGTACTGTAAGCTCCTCTAGTTCAAACATGAATTGGCGTTCGAAGTAGAGGCTACTTCCAGTACTTGGTGTTTCTGCAGAGATCAAGAAGTACTGTGAGCTCCTACCATTCGAACGTGAACTGGCGTTCGAATGCCAAATAAAAAATAAAAATTATATAAATTTACTTACACATTTATATACAAAATTTGAAAGAACACTTAACTGCATAAATTGAACTCGGAAAACTATGGCATCTCAGGATAAGTCCCTATCTGCGCTACAACTTCGTTGATATTTTAGAACATTCCTTACTCGGCCCACATCTTTATTTCAACAAAAAAACTTTGTACATCAAAAAAATATTTACACTTTTACAAAAGGAGTTCGAATCATTTGACCTTCATCCCAAAAACAATGCTTTTCCATAACTTTGTACAGAAGGATGCTAATCCGAGTCTTGCCTTGTCTCCATGTCATTTGAAGAATCAGTGACTCTTCCAATTTCTTATCACACATAACGTGTGAGTACAGGACTAGTATAGTATGGCGTATCAGGAAAATCTTTACTTTACCCATACACTATCCAGTCTAACCGATCAAGTGCACGACCAGAAATTGGTTCAGAACACTAATTGTATTCCTTCATGTGAAAGATCCCGCCACATTGTTTACATGCACCAAATCGTTTGGCAGGTCGACGTTTGGCAAATTGCTTCTTCCACACATTGGTTTTGCTTGTTCTTCTCGGATTTCAATATTTCTCACCAATCTTGCTTTTTTCATTATCTCAAAATGTACATTAGATGGAAACGTTTGTAAAATGCCAAAACTGAACCTAAAGATCTTATCATCCATTTTTGCTAAGCTTAAGACACCCTATCTAGTTCTTTAATGTCTGTCAGTCACAAAAACGATTGAAGCTGCCTTTAAAGACATTGTCATCATTTTTTTTAAATACTATAAAGACTGTATAAATATGAAATACGAGCAAGAATACTGTGTAAATGCGATCAAGACAATTTTAAAATCACAGAACTGTAAAAATAAGAACTGTACTTCTCACCCCCAACCTAAACTCAACATTGCCCTTAATATTTCAAAATTACCAGTGTATGCAGAATGGTTTATGGGTTGAAAGAGAGAGATCTATTCATTTGCCGAAGCCCTACAAACAAAATACATATTTAATCTTTTTTACAAAAATTAGGGTTTCGATTAACATATAAACCCTTTTGAGTAAGTGCAAACAGAAGAAAGAAACCCATGAGCAAATATAGCATTAAAATACAAAACATGAAACAAATGATGGTATCTATGGAATGGGTGGCCATGGAGTTTGCAGAGAATGAATCGTTTGAAGAGAAAGGGGAAGAAGAAGAAGCAGAAGAAGAAAAACGGCAGAGTGGGAAAAGGATTAGGGTTTGGAGGCCTCATAAAGGCATCCGTTCAAGTAGGGCTGGGTTGAAGTTTTACTGACCAGACCCTTTTTTGTGTCGGCAGCCGCGAATCTATTCAAAATATTCTAGATCCATTAGAAAAATGGAGTCCACATATTTGACAAACTCTTCATAAAATATTTTTAAATGTTGTCCATTAACAGTAAAAATATTACCATTTAATGGATTCACTACTTTTATTACTCTATGTCCAAACACTCATCTTACAATGTAAGGTCCAGTCCATTTTGACCTCAACTTACTAGGAAACAGGCGGAGCCTTGAATTGAATAAAATGACTTTCTAGGAAGGAGCAAAAGATTTTTGCACTATATTTTTGTCATAAAAAACTTTCATTCTTTCTTTTTTAATTTTATTGTTGTCGTACGCCTCATTCCTCAACTCTTCCAACTCATTAATATGAAGTTTTCTTGAAATTTCAACTTTTTCTAGGTCAAAGTTCATGGTTTTAATGACCCAGTATGCTCTGTGTTCCAATTTCATAGGTAGGTGACAAGGCCTTCCATAAACTAATTGATAATGAGACATGCCCAAAATTATTTTAAAGGCAATGTGATATACCCCAAAGTGTATCATTTAGTCTTAACGACCAATCTTTGTCGTCCAGGTTACCATTTTTTCTAAAATTATTTTGATATCTCGATTAGCCAATTCAGCTTGTCCTGTAAAACCCGGGTGAATTTAAACTTTTTATAACAAGGGCAAAACGATAATTTTCCAATATGATATGGGTTATAAACCTAAATTTTCTAGAACTTGGATGACAAAATAGACCTCACCGTTGGATTCGTCTCGCGAAATCTAATTACCACGTCAAATTTCATCAAATTCTGAGATAGTCGAATTTTTTACATTTTACGAGGCAGTCGAGTCTCGGGTGACCCAAAGAAAAGATTTTTGATAAAATTTCAAAATTTAAAAAATAATTTAAGTTAAATTAAAATAAAATTAATTTGAACTTAAATCGAGATAAAATTTAATCGTTTCGGGATGAAAACGAACCCGAAAAAAAGAAGGTTGTGTGGCCAATTGTGGACCAAGCATTGGGGAACTATAACAAGGGGAAGAAAATCAGATTTTCTCCCCCATAATTGCTTAGTCGTTGCCAATAGAGAAGAGAAGGAAAAGAGGGGAAAAAATCCACTTCTCTCTACGATCTACGACTCCACGGGCTTCAAATCAACTCGGGCTAAGAGGAAAAGTTGTTCTCATCGCCAAAGGCTACGTGACCACACCAAAAACGATGGGTTTTATCGAAGATCAGGGTACGGGATTTTTGGAAGTTTGGAATTTGGGCTCGAAGTGGGTTCTTAGAACTTCTAACGGTCGTTTCTTACGTTTCAAGAGGTAGGATTCCTTCCTACTTGGGTTTATTTTACAACCTAGGGTGTTATATGTAACAGGTAGATTAATGGATATATATATCATTTGCCTATGATTGTGGAATTGATGAAATGGGTATGAAAAAGGTTTAACAAATTAATTCCTAGCTTAGAATTAATATATGTGGTGATTGCTTGTATAATTCCATGGAATTTTGTAACTTGGGGTTGTGTGAATTTTGCCCCAAAGTGATTCATAAAAAAATTGTATTATGTGGGCATGCTATGTGTTTAAACTCATACTTTGGAAATTAAGTGTGTTATTAGCATATATGAAATAACATGCTATGGATTATGGTTGGATATGAACATGTTGATATAGTAACATTGAGATGAAATATGCCTATTATATGCATATGATATGAATGACCATGAACTATGAAAATTTATGTTAAAGTTGCTCATATGACATTCATTACTTGTGGGCATGACATTGAAATAGCAACGGTGCATTACATTGCATATGCACGAAGACATCGCAGGTATGGGTATGTGTGCATGGTTGTTTTGTCAAAACCACGCTCGGTGGATGACAAGTGAGCTCGATTAAGGTTGGTCGAAAACCTGGCCGAGTCTCACGGATTACTTGGTGATTAGGGTTGGGGTTAGCAAGAAGTGCTAGAAGATCCCTCGGGTGCAAGGCCCGGTGATGGGATACACACTCCCTTGGTATAGTCCATGAATTGTGTGGGTGTACGGGAAAACCTCGATGGAAGTTCGTAAATTTTGTGTGGGGTGGGCGACCCTTGGTGTGAGTCCATAAACATTCACCGCTACAAAGACCCTAGAAAAATTTTATAACTGTCATTGGATGAGTGAAACTAATGGTGGGGGTTGAAAAACCTGGTCATAATACTCATGACATTGCATGGGGGAAAGTAGTCGGTGAGGGCTTGGGTTGAGTTGCATGAGTGGGTATCATCTCATATCATGGCACGTCATGTTAAATTTCAACATAGATTGATTAGTCTTGATTAGAACAATGGTTGTTTATGAAATGTTGCATGTGAACATTGCATATGCACTTAGATTAGGGAGTAGCCTCTGTAGGAAGTATTCTACTAGGCGTCGGCTCACTCTATACGGGAAACATTTCAGATGCGTGACATACTCTGGCGGACGGCTCGCATTTGGGGCCTCTTGGGTGAAGAAAAACCAAGTTGTGACTTTTTAATACAAGTTTGGTGTAAAAATTTTGTTAAAATTCTATTTTGACATATAACCGTGTAAATGGCTTGCAATAGAACTTGTAGATATCAAGTTTTAAGTGAATAACATCATTATGTTTGTTTGAGATAATGTTAGAATGGTTAAAATTGGATTTGAAATGTAAAACAGGTGAAACAGGGAAAATTGGCACAGCGTACCGGTACGGCGAGGTCTAGAAGACAAATCATACCGGTATGATAAGGTCCAGTGAGCAACCCATACCGGTACGCTTTGGCAGATTTTTTAAAAAAAAAATTATTTTTCTTCCAGACCTTGGGCTATGCATCCTTTGGTTCCAATGATACAAATGGACTTAAATAGAGATATATTGGGGTACATTGAACCTCAATAAGATTAAATGATTAATGGAACACAGGTCTTACGTGTGATATAAGATTCCGATAACGGGATAATATTAGCGTGATGTCGGATCAAGTGGCACTCACGGGCATTTTCATAGGTTGACGGGTTGTCAACGGGACCCCCGATTTTAGGGGTGTCACAGCTTGGTATCAAAGCCTAGGTATGTGATTACCTAGGGCTTGATGGGCATTGGGTTTAGACTATTGCATGCATTGTGCATTCATGATTATGTGCTTAAATGTCATGTGCTTTAGTATGCTACTTGCTCTGTGTTACATGTTATGTAAGTTATATACATGGTAAGATGTATATGGAAATAAACACACTAGGGTTAGAAAACATAACCTTGTGAGTGAGAAAGTGAATGAATGGGATAGTTCAAGGTGTAGATGTCTATTAACAATGGCACATGTTATACTAGTGAGACGATGAAGGGATTTTCAACGTTTTAACCTTGATCCATATCTTGGGATACTAAGTTAGTATGTTGTTGCCATCTGGCATGTGTGTAGATGGCAAGTAGAGGAAGGGGATGATGAGGTGATTGGCGGAACAATAATCAACCACCACCAGCTTTCGACCAGCAAGCATTTAATTGTTTCGCCGACGACTACGTGGCCACGAATATGGCCAAGGTGAGGAAGTTTGAGGATGGTCTAAAATTATCCATCTGAGGAAAGATTGTGGGCCTCTGCCTACAAGATTTGGATTCAATGGTTGAGACAACAATGGCCATTGAACAAGAGGTGGATGATGCCAGGAACATTCAGGAGGCTGGCACAAAAGATAGAAAGAAAGAGGGTCAATCCTCTTCTTCTAATTCGGGGAAGAGGCAGAGGACTTCTACCCCTCAAGGGGTTCAAGGACAGGGTTGTGGCTATCCGGGCCAAGGCTAAGGTTGCTCCTCCCAAGACGGGGGAAACTTCGGGACAACAGATCAAGTAGGTCAGAGGACTTACTATCATTGCCACCAACCAGGGTACATGAGAAAGGATTGCCCTCAGAGGCAAGGATCTCAGAGTCATGGGACATCATCTTAGTCCCAATAATCAGTGAGGCAGTTGTAGTCACATTACATTCCTCCCTACCCCACCATGGGGCAGGGAAGCCAGTACCAGTTCCAAAGTGCCACTCAAGCCCTTACTACTCTACGAGCAGGAACTCCGCAAGCAGGCCAGATGGGCTAGGGCATGGGTCGAGGCCGAGGACAGGGTTCACAAGCAGGGACATCAGGGACCCTAGGGCGTGTCTACGCTATGATACCTCAGGCTGAGCTAGTGGATCATTCAGTCATCCAGGGTACGTTTCTACTCTCATGCTTATGGGCTAGGGTGTTGTTTGACTCTAGAACATCAAATTCATTCATCTCAGCATCATGTGTACGGGATTTGGGCTTAGAGGTTGATACCTTGGAAGAGCCATTGTATGTAAATTCTCCCCTAGGAGCTAAGGTGTGTGTTGACTGGATATGTTGGGGCTATGAGTTAAAGATCTCGGGGATTCTACTCACCATGGACCTTAGGGTTATGGACATGACAGAGTTTGACATTATCCTCAGAATGGATTGGTTGATGGCACATCGGGTTGTCATTGATTGTGATCAGAAGAGAATCACTACTTATACACCGAAAAGTGTTTGTTTCAAGTTTCAGAGGGAAAAACACGATGCCTTAGCCCAAGTCGTGTACGACTCTAGATGACATGGGCAGTTAATGGGATGGCTTGCGAGCCTTATCTTAGAGGATGAGGTGAGACAGGAATTGGGTCTCCCTCGAGTTGTTTGTGAGTATGAGGACTTTTTTTTGGATAAGCTACCGGGATTACCTACCCATAGGGATGTGAACTTCAATATTGAGTTACATCCTGGTACTTCTCCTATTTCTATGACTCCGCATAGAATGGCATCAGCTGAGTTGCAAGAACTCAAGGTCCAATTATAAGAATTGTTGGACAAGGGCTTCATTAGAATAAGCATTTCGCCTTGAGGCTCTCCGGTATTGTTTGCCAAGAAGAAGGATATGACCCTTCAATTATGTATAGATTATCGGCAGTTGAACCAGGTTACCATTAAGAATAGGTACTCTTTGCTGAGGATTGACGATTTATTCGATTAGTTGAGGGGAGCGCAGATCTACTCCAAGATAGATCTATGCACGGGCTAACATCAGTTGAGGATTAGGGAGGAAGACATCCCTAAGACAGCATTCAGAACATAGTATGAAAATTTCAAGTTTACAGTCATGCCTTTCGAGTTAACGAATGCTCTAGAAGCATTCATGGATCTCATGCATAGGGTGTTCCAACCCTATCTAGATCAGTTCGTCATGGTTTTTGTTGATGACATCCTGATATACTCCAAGTCTGAGGAGGAACATGAGGATCACTTGAGGATCGTTCTGCAGACCTTGAGAGACCACCAGTTGTACGCCAAGTTCAGCAAACATGAGTTTTGGCTTATGGAGGTGAAATTTTTGGGCACATAGTGTCGACTTCGGGTGTATCAGTGAACTCGGAGAAGATTAAGGCAGTCATGAATTGGGAGAGACTGAAGTCAGTCTTTGAGATGTGCAGTTTCTTAGGATTGGCGGGGTACTACAGGAGGTGCATTGAGGACTTCTCCCAACTAGCTGCACCTATGACGAGATTGACCCGGAAGGAGGTCAAATTTGAGTGGAATGATTCTTGTGAGAAGGCATTCCAAGAGTTGAAAAGGAGACTTACTTCAGCTCCTATTCTGATAGTCCTAGAAAGGGGACAGAGGTACACGGTGTTCTGTGATGCCTCCAAGGACAGACTCAATTGTGTTTTGATGCAGTCCGGGATGGTAGTGGCTTATGGTTCTTGGCAGCTGAAGAATCATGAGCAAAATTATTCCACACATGACATTAAGTTGGCGGCCATTGTCTTTGCTTTAAAGACTTGGCGCCACTACTTATACGGGGAGCAGTTCAAGGTATTTTCGGACCATAAGAGCCTGAAGTATATTTTTACATTGCAGGACCTCAACATGAGGCAACGCCGATGGATGGAGTACTTGGAAGACTATGACTTCACCTTGCATTACCATTCGGGTAAGGCGAATGTGGTGGCTGATGCACTTAGTTGGAAATCAAGGGGAGTCTTGGCTAGTGTGGCTTCTTGGGAGTGGGAGATACCTGAGAGTGTAGGACAGTTCGGACTACACTATAGGGGTCGAGCTCAGGGCATTTTAGGGAGCTTGATGGCTACGCCCTCCCTACTGAGCAAGGTGATTGAGTCCCAAAGGCAGGACCCCGAGTTATTATCCATCAAGGACCTAGTGAAGGTGGGTACCGGTGACGAGGGTTGGGCCATTCACTCAGATGATAGCCTTCGGTACAGTGGAAGGGTTATGGTTCCCCAGTTAGCGGATCTGAGAGAGGAGATCCTTAGGAAGTTTCACTACTCCTGATTGCAGTATATCCAGGTGGAACGAAGATGCACTATGACCTTCATCGCTAGTATTATTGGAGTGGGATGAAGAGGCAGGTGGGTGACTTTCTTAGTAGATGCCTCATATGTCAGCAGGTTAAGGCTGAGCACCAGATCTTAGGGACATGACACGGTGTGGGTGATAATGGACCAACTTACAAAGTCAGCGCACTTTTTGGCGGTGCAGATGACCTCCTGGCTGGAGGAATTCTGCAGATTGTACATACGGGAGATTGTCAGGTTGCATTAAGTGCCCATATCTATAGTATCGAATCGGAATCTCAGGTTCACCGCCCACTTTTGGGAGAGCTTCCAACGGGCTATGGGGACTCAGTTAACGATGAGTACAATATTTCACCCCAGATGGACGGTCAGTCAAAGAGGACCATCCAGATATTAGAGGACATGTTGCGGGCATGCATTCTAAATCTTAAGGGTAGCTGGGAAGATCACTTACCCTTAGTGGAATTAGCTTACAATAACAGTTATCAGACGAGCAAACAGATGGCACCCTATGAGGCATTTTTTGGGAGACCTTTTTGTTCTCCAATTTGTTGGACGGAGGTAGGAGAGAGACCCACTACGAGTCCGAATTTGATTAGAGACACTTCAGAGAAGGTGGACTTGAATCGAAAGCGTCTTCTCACAGCTCAAAGCTGGTAAAAGAGCTACGCTGACAGACACTGGCGGCGACCCTTAGAGTTTGAGGTGGGAGATCACGTCTTCTTGAAGATGATGCCTAAGAGAAGAGTGGTCAGGTTCAAAAAATGAGGAAAACAGTCACCAATGTTTATTAGGCCCTTCGAGGTACTCGAGAGGGTGGGTACAGTGGCTTATTAGTTAGCATTATCACTAAATCTATCAGGTGTTCACACGGTGTTCCATGTCTCTATACTCCAGATCCGACACATGGTGAATTAGGGTGAGATAGCCGTTGATGTGGATAAGACATTCGAGGAGGGACCAGTGCATATCATGGTTAGCTAGGAGCAAGTTTTGCGAGGCAAGACCGTGAGGTTAGTAAAGGTGTTATGGCAGCACCGTGGCATGGAGAGAAGGCGACATGGGAGCGTGAGGACACTATACGTATCAACTATTTATTCCTATTCGAGGATGGAGGTACAAGTTTATAATTTTAAGTATAATGTCATTGTTGAATATGCATGCGGTTAAGTGTGCATGTGTGTGTGTGAATTTCATGGATGAAATTCTTTTAAGGGGGGAAGAATGTAAAATCTGGGTGAATTTAAACTTTTTATAACAAGGTTAAAACGGTAACTTGCCACTACGATACGGGTTGTAAACCTTATTTTTTTTAGAACTCAGATGACGAAACGGACCTCACCGTTCAATTCGTCTCACGAAATCTAGTTACCACATCAAATTTCATCGAATTCTGAGATATTCAAATTTTTCACGTTTTATGAGACAATCGAGTCTCGGGTGACCCAAAAAATAGAATTTTTGATAAAATTTCAAATTTTGAAAAAATATTTAAGGTAAATTAAAATAAAATTAATTTAAATTTTAACCGGGATGAAATTTAATCGTTTCGGGATGAAAACTGACCAAAAAAAAAGAGGGTTGTGTGGCCAATTATGGACCAAGCATTGGAGAACTATAAAAAGGGGAAGAAAATCAGATTTTCTCTCCCATAATTGCTTAGCCGTTGCCGACAGAGAAGAGAGGGAAAAGAGGGAAAGAAATCAATTTCTCTCTATGATCTACAACTGCACGGACTTCAAATCAACTCGGGCCAAGAGGAAAAGTTACTCTCCTCGCCAAGGGCTATGCAACCACAACAAAAACGACGGGTTTTACCGAAAATCAAGGTACGGAATTTTTGAAAGTTTGGAATTTGGGCTAGAAGTGGGTTCTTGGAACTTCCAACAATAATTCTTTACGCTTCAAGAGGTAGGGTTCCTTCCTACTTGAGTTTATTTTACAACCTAGGGTGTTATATGTAATGGGTAGATTGATGGATATATCTATCATTTGCCTATGATTGTGGAATTGATGAAATGTGTATGGAAAAGGTTTAACAAATGAATTTCTAGCTTGAAATTAATATATGTGGTGATTGCTTGTATAATTCCATAGAATTTTGTACCTTGGGATTGTGTGAATTTTGCCCCAAAGTGATTCATAAAAAAATTGTATTATGTGCACATGCTATGTGTTTAAATTCATGCTTTGGACATTAAGTGTGTTATTAGCATATATGAAATAACATGCTATGGATTATGGTTGGATATGAACATGTTGATATAGTAACATTGAGATGAAATATGACTATTATATGCATATGATATTAATGGCCATAAACTATGAAAATTTATGTTAAAGTTGCTCATATGACATTCATTACATGTGGGCATGACATTGAAATAGTAACGGTGCATTACATTGCATGTGCACGGAGACATCGCATGTATGGGTGTGTGTGCATGGTTGTTTTGTCAACACCACACTCGGTGGATGACAAGTGGGCTCGAGTAAGCTTGGTGGAAGACCTGGCTAAGTTTTACAAATTACTTGTTGATTAGGGTTAGGGTTAGCAAGAAAGGCTAGAAGATCCCCCGGGTGCAAGGCCCGGTGATGGGATACGCACTCCCTTGGTACAGTCCATGAAGTGTGTGGGTGTACGCAGAACCCTCGGTGAAACTCCGTAAATTTCGTATGGGTTGGGTGACACTTGGTGTGAGTCCATAAACATCCACCCCTACAAAGACCCTGGAAAACTTTTATAACGGTCATTGGATGAGTGAAACCCTTGGCGGGGGCTAGAAAACCTGGTCATAATACTCATGGCATTGCATGGGAGAAAGGAGCCGGTGAGGGCTCGGGTTAAGTTGCATAAGTGGGTATCATCTCATATTATAGCACAACATGTCAAATTCCAACATAGATTGATTATTCTTGATTGGAACAATGGTTGTTTATGAAATGTTGTATGTGAACATTGTATATGCACTTAGGTTGGGGAATAGCCTTTGTAGGAAGTATTCTACTGGGCGTTGGCTCACCTTATAGGGGAAACATTTCAGGTGCGGAACATACTCCGGCGGACGGCTCGCATTCGGGGCCTCTTGGGTGAAGAAAAGTTGGGTTGTGACTTTTGAATACAAGTTTGGTGTAAAACTTTTGTTAAAATTCCATTTTGACATGTAACCGTGTAAATGGCTTGTAATAGAACTTGTAGATATCAAGTTTTTATGTGAATAACATCATTATGTATGTTTGAGATGATGTTGGAATGGTTAAAATTGGATTTGAAATGTAAAACATGTGAAACAAAAAAATGGGCACAGCGTACCGGAACGGCGAGGTCCAGAAGGCAAACCGTACCGGTACAGTAAGGTCCAGTGAGCAATCCATACCGGTAGGCATACTGGTACGCTTTGGCAGATTTTGAAATTTTTTTATTTTTCTTCAAAAGACCTTGGGCTATGTATCCTTTTGTTCCAATGATAGAAATGGACTTAAATGGAGATATATTGGGGTACATTGAACCTCAATAGGATTAAATTATTAATGGAACACGGGTATTACATGTGATGTAAGATTCTGGTAACGGGATAATATTAGCATAATGTCGGATCAAGCGGCACTGACGGGCATTTTTGGCGGGTTGACGGGTTATCAACGGGACCCCCGATTTTAGGGGTGTCACATGTCCCCTAGTCTGTGGATGATAAGGGATTGCAATTTTATGAAAAATTAAGTACTTTTTCATCAAATTCCAAAAAGGACGATTGCAAAAATGAGCACCCCCCATCACTTATAATGGATTTAGGAATTCCAAACTTAGACAAAATATTTTCTTTTAAAAATTTGATCACTATTTGGTGATCATTATTTCGGCATGGACTTGCTTCTACCTATTTGGACACATAGTCAGCAGCCACTAAAATATATAGATAGTCAAAGGAATGGGGAAATAGTCCCATGAAATCGATGTCCCAACAATCAAAAACTTCAATTACCAGAATGAGGTTCAAATGCATCATGTTTCTTTTAAAAATGTTTCTCAACCTTTGGTATCTATCACATGTTAGATAGAAAGCATGGACATCTTTAAAAAGTGTGGGCCAATAAAATCCAAATTGCAAGATTTTTGCAGAGGTTTTTTTAGATGAAAAAAGGTCACCACATGTTTCAGAATGACAAAAAGTTATTACCTTTCTGGTCTCCTGATTTGGGGATATAGCGCTTTATGATTTGATCCTTACAATATTTAAATACGTATGGATCCTCCCAAAAGAAATTACAAACCTCCCTCAGAAATTTCTTCTTATCCATCATTCTAAAGGAAGGAGGAAACATACCAGTGGCAAAGAAGTTAGCAATATTAGCATACCATGGTGTTTCCACGATTGTGAATAGTTGTTCATCAGGGAAATTTTCATTGATTAGTAGCCTATCCTCATGAAATTCATAGGTTAGCCTAGATAGATGATCTGCCACTATATTCTCGACCTCTTTTTTGTCCTTGATAGTCAGGTCAAAATCTTGCAATAAGAGTTTCCATCTCAAAAGTCGTGGCTTAGCATCTTTCTTTCTGAGCAAGAACATTAATGTTGCATGATCAGCAAACAAAATGACAGATGAACCAACAAGGTAAGAACAAAATTTCTCTAGAGCAAAAACAATAGTAAACAACTCTTTTTTAGTCATGGAATAATTCATTTGAGCATCATTTAGAATTTTACTTGCATAGTAGATCACATAAGATTTTTTATCCTTTCTTTGTCCCAACACAGCTCCCACTAATTAACCCTAATTAATATATAAATTAGAATAGTTAAATATGTAATTTTGTAAGATAAATCAGTCAAAAAACTGTAAATTAGGGTTTATGTGTAAATTAGGGTTTTGTGTGTGTATGTCTGAAATTTCAGGGTTTGATGCAGAATTACTAAAAAATACAAGGAATAATGTGTCAAAGCTTAAAAGAGCAAGGGATCAAAGAGTGATTTACACAAGGAAAAGCCAACAAAGCAAAAAAGATCAACATCCAAAATACAGCAAGGCTCCACCATCTGGACGGTGGAGGGACATCCGGATGGTGGTCTATGACGGCTCACCTCCTTCTAACACCTTCTACTTCATGCTTTTCTATATAAAGGCCATGCATTCCTATTTCTTCACTTGGGCGGACATAGGGTGAAGCTCCAGAGAGAAATCCAAAGGAGAAAAAGAAAGAGAGAAAGGAAAAAACAAAGAGAAAAAGAGAAAATTATATACAATCTGGTCCGTCCTACTCACAAGCTGAAACTTTGTACTTCTACATTTCTGTGTTATCTTTCTATTCGAATAGTTGAACTGCCACCACCTTTTTTTCTTAACTGATAAGAAAGGTGGTTATAATTTAGCTATTCCTTGTGAAAGAAGTGTTCGAGTTTGTACTTTAATTTATGTTGTAATGAAAACTGTCTGCACTCCTTACTTGTCCGTAGTAATGGGGTGTGAGTAGTTACTTATATCCTACAGTGAGAGGTAAACATATGTATAATATTGGTTAACTTCTGGAAATGCTGATATTTTATTCATATATATATACTTCATGCATGATACAGTAATGTAAGTAATTTCGGTACTGCACCTGAAATTATGTCATCAGTGTATCATCAACTTGCCGATTGAATATCTACGGTGTTCCATCGGTATGGCTTGACCTCCACCAGAGCAATGACGATGTTTTACTGTTGCATGGTACAAAACCTAAATGATTTTCATGAATGTCTTGTCCTTCTGGGTTATTAGGGTTGTTTAACTTACATATATAACTATCAGATTAATGACCTAACTGATCCTCGTGAATGACTTGTCCTTCTGGATTACTAAGATGGTTTAACTGGTATACATAATAATATTGTCAATTGAATATCTACGATGTTCCATCGGTATGGCTTGACCTCCAAAGGCCCTGAGGATGTTTTATTTGGTACATATATCAAAGATGACTTATTAAGTAATTAAAGTATTCCTCATGAATGGCTTCTCCCTCTGGTTTACTTGGATTAGTCAATTTGCACATCTATAGCCATCTAACCTAAGAAGTTGTTGAGTTATGATCTATTAATACCACCAACTAACCTAAGAAGTTGTTGTGTTATGATTTATTATTTATGTACTTACTATCATATGGTTAATTGAGTAACTCAAATACCCCTCATGAATGGCTTGTCCTTCTGGGTTATTACGGTTAGTCAATTGACACACATATACCACCAGCTAACCTAAAAAGTTGTTGTGTGATGGTTTATATACATTAGACTTACCGATTGACTTGCTAGTAACATGAAAGTTAATTACTGTAAGGTGGCATTTCTAGTATTTAACTAATATAACACATATGAGATCCTTAAACTGAATGGTACTTTTTATATTATTGTTTTTTAACAATCTATCTGCAAACATATGTTTAACTAGACTAATTATCAATCTAAACTCATATCACAAGTTATCTCATGCTATCTTAGTTTAAACAACAACTTCACTATTTTCATTTTATTTCCTACTTATTAAACTCTTTGTGGGATTGATCTTGGACTTAAACCGAGAAAACTACAATTCGACCACTTATACTTAGGGGTATAATATAAACCCAATCACCGAAAAAGTTCGAATCAAGTTTTTTGGCCCCGTTGCCTGGGAGTTACGATAATTTGAAATTAAATAAAATAAGAAAGTTGTTTATTTGTATTATATGTATACATAAATTATGCATTTTCTTTAATAGTTTATATATGTTCATTCATTAGTAGGTTCTGTAAATCAGTCATCTTCTCTGTCTTTGTCATCTTCATTTACTCAAGCATCTTTTGAATTAAGTATGACTCAAAATCTACCTAGGGAAGAAAATCATAGAGAGCAGGAAGTAATTCAAAATGTCTGACCATTAAGAGAATATTTATATCCTACACGAACTAATGTTCTGTCATGTTTTGCTTTTCCAACAAATGCTCCAAACTCAATATTAAGCCAGGAACAATCCAGCTATTACCACAGTTCCATGGTTTGAAAACTGAAAATCCTTATGTGCATATGAAAGAATTTGAAGAAGTCTGTGGAACGTTACAAGATAATTCTGAAATTGTTAGATTAAATTTTTTTTCTTTTTCTTTGAAAGATAAAGCGAAACAGTAGCTTAACTCTTTAAGAGCTAATTCTATGACAAATTGGCAAGCTTTGCAAGCTGAGTTCTTTAAAAAAAAATTTCTTGTGCATCGTACTAATACCCTAAGACCTCAAATAATGAATTTTTTTGTAAAAGAAGACGAAACTTTTTATCAATATTGGAAAAGATTTAAAGATCTTCTCCAAGCCTGTCCAAATCATGCGTTTGAAAACTGGACTTTAGTTGATTTTTTTTATGATGCTCTTTCACCTGCAATGCGACAATTTGTTGAAATGATGACCTAAAGAGAATTTATGAATAAAAATCCTGAATAAGCATTTCAATTTTTTGATACTATTTCTGAAAGTTCCGAAATGTGGGACTCGACTTCTTCAAATATAGTGGAAACTAAGCCATCTACATCCGAAAGAGGAAAATATGTCTTAAAAGAATATGATAATTTAAGAGCTAAAATGGCAAATTTATCCCAAAAATTAGAAGCCTTAGAAATGAAAAAAACTAAAACAAGTGTCGGTTGTGTAACACCCCAAAACACACCCTAGACGGCATTATATTTTAAAATCATTCATATCATGAGAGCACAAATATAATCACTTAAGAAACAAGACTTCATTTGTCATCCACGAATATTTACAACATTATCCAAAAGAATAAGCTCAAGTCATGGCTATTACATCTCAAAAATTAATTAAAGAAGCGCAGCAGAATAAACAAAAGAAGCTAGACAACACAATGTTCCAAAAGAATGTTCTAGTCTAGTACAAAAGGAAAGGAGGTCGCTCTATGCGTCCACCTCGGGATCTACACTCCCGTTCAGTGGAGTCTCCTAAGTAGCGGGCTCCTCGACCCTTATGTCTTCCAACTCAAGCGGGTAATTTTAAAAATGTTAGCGATAGGGGGTGAGCACAAGGCTCTGTAGAAAAATTCTCTCAAACCCATACAAGTTTATAAAAGCATTTAAAACGGTCAGTCTCAATTTTAACATAACATAGATACATAATTTGAAATAAAGTAGTGACATTTAAAAAGGATCTCAAGTTTATTTAAAAATTTTACTTAAATGAATAAATGAGCACCACATACAAATAATAACCATTAATTGTCATAACCAATTCCCAACAATTCTTTCGGTAGGTGGTATACTTTGTGGTAACCTCCACCCCCCTTTAGGTCACCTTTGATTTTCAAGCATCCTTACTGGGAACCTCTTGAGAATGGATGAGCATCCTTACATGGAACCTCTCACCAATCACTACCTTGTTTCCCAAGCATCCTTACCAAGAACCTCTTGGGAAGGGGTGAGCATCCTTACAAAGAACCTCTCACTCATGTGCATCACAAATAACTCAACCAAGGATACAATTCCAACATTTATCTCAATTTACAAGCATCTATCCAAAATTTCCAAAATATATCATATAACAATTCCACAACCAACTAAGAAAATACATGAGATCACAATAACATTATTTTTCTACTCAAAACAAAGTACTAAGGTTTTGAAATCCATAATAAAGAAAGCATTTAGGAAGAAAATACATCGCTGTTCAAAAATTAGGGTTTTAAAACTAGAAAAGAGATTTCATGGGTATTAAACCCTACTTTGTTCAAAACAAATAATCCTTGCAAAAAGCTTAAGAGATGATGATTCCATATCATATATATATATCATTGATAGCTAAAACATACATATATAAATACCCTAACCTCAATGTAAGTGAATAAGAGAAAACCCCTACTTTGAATCCTTAGTTTATAGGAAGAACTTGAGCTTTGATCTTAAATCTACTCTTAAATCTCTTATTTTTCCCTTCCTTTCTTCCTCTCTAATGCTCTCTAGGGTTCCAAGAGGTGTGGGGTGAGAGTGGAGTGAAAGAAATGAGGGCAATTGGGATGAAAATGGGGTTTAAAACACCTCAGCCCCGAAATTCACTGTTCACAGCCTATTTTGATTTTCTCCAAAATTACGATTTTGCCACTAAAAATCTCCAATTTGACCCATATGACTACCCTAAGGTTTTTTGATGTTCCGGATTCATTTTTAATGTTATTTTAACCTAAAAATATTTATTTTTATGATTTATCTCAAAACCAAAGTCAACTTACACCCGAAACACTAAAGTTTCTATTTTACCCATCCGAACCGACTATTTATAAAGTTTTGCGTTGTTTGCAAATAAAAGATGATAAAGGGTGCTTCTTAAAGCCTTTTATACTTATTTGAAACCTAAATATACTCATTATTCTTATATTTTGATTTATGATGCAAATGGAGACGTTAAATACAAAATAAAACTAATTGGACTCTTTTGACATCGCTTCATTATCTGGGCATAACTCTCTCATCCGAGCTCCGATTGAGATGATTCAAGATGCTATGAAATGATAAGAAAGAGCTCTAAAACTTTAATGTTTTGATTTGTGAGAGATATAACTGCTTTAAGGTCTAAATTGGGCTTGAAGTTGCAGCCAGTGCATTGTTCAAGCTAATTAGGCTGTTTTGACATCACTTCGTTATCTGGGAATAACTCTATCATCTGAGCTCCGATTGAGATGATTCAAGATGATATGGAATTCTAATAAAGAGCTCTACAACTTTTATGTTTTGAATTTTGAGAGATATCCACTGCATCAAGTTCGAAATCACGCTTGAAGTTGCAGTCATTGCACTGTTCACGTTCTGTTTCATCCCTTTTCCATTTCCAATCCATTCTTAAGCCAACCAAATCCATCTCAAACCTCTCCAACACATATTTCTACACCAAACCTATTTAATACAAGTTCTAGGACCTAAAATTTCATATTTTCACTTATTAAAACCAAATTTCAACTATTATTTTCTCTAACATTTTAAATCTCTACTTTTTCAATCTACTAAATTCAAACACACATCACTACACATATCCACATTTTTACCACAATTATTTACTATATATCTATATACATATATAAAAGAAAATGCGGGGTGTTACAGGTTGTGTCAACTACCGATCAAATATGTGAAACTTATGCGTTGTTAGGACATCCTGCAACAGAATGTCTAACTATACCTACATTCAAAAAAGTTTTGATTGAACAATCTAATGTCATTCCAACTTATAATAAGCCTTATTTGAACCTATATTCTAAAACTTACAATCCATGATGGAGGAATCATCCAAATTTTAGTTGGAGAAATACACAACCTACAAATCAAACACAAGGTTCACTATAGTCACAAAATCAACAACAATATCCACCATATCAACCTGCACAGAGAAGAACTCTGGAAGATATTATGAATCAATTTATTCAAAGTTAAATGAGTTTCAATACTCAAACAACTCAAGATTTTAATGATTTTAAAGCTCAAACTTCTTAGAGTATTGAAGATGTTAACAGTCATCCAGCTAAGTTGACTCAGTCCCTCAGTATGCCATAAAAAGGAAAATTCTGATCTCAACCTAAACCTCCGCAAAGTCAAAATCAAGCTAATTATGTATCCTCTAAACCTTCTCCAAGTCAAGTACAAACAATTACAACACTAAGAAGTGGTGAGGTGATTGACAAGACTATTAAACCTAAAATTTCAAAAAAAATATGGAAGTCAATTCCTATTAATGAACCACTTGAACCTGAACCGTCAGTCAAAAAACAACCAAAAATACAAAATAACGAAAATCAACCATGCCCTATTCATTTTCCTTTTCCTCAAAGGGTCAAGAAACTTACATCTGAAAAAGATCAATCTGACATTTTTGAGTTGTTTAAACAAGTTAAGATTAACATTCATTTATTGGATGTCATTAAACGAGTTCCAACTTATGCTAAATTTTTAAAAGATCTTTGCACCATAAAAAGAAAAACAAATGTACGAAAGAAAGTATTTCTAACTGAACAAGTTAGTACGATAATACAACATAACACTCTTCTTAAGTACAAAGATCCAGGTAGTCTAACAATCTCATGCATCATTGAAAATTTTTGAATTGAAGAAACTCTGTTAAATCTTGGAGCCAGTTGTAATTTAATTCCATATTTGGTGCATACACAATTAGGATTAAGTGAGTTGAAACCTACCAGTGTTACACTACAACTAGCAGACCGATCAATAAAAATTCCACGAGGAATTGTAGAAGATGTTATCATCCAAGTTCATCAAGTTTATTTCCCAACAGATTTTATCGTTATAAACACACAACCAATTTTTCATGCATATGCATACATACCTATTATTTTGGGTCGACCATTCCTAGCTAGATCAAATGCATTGATTAATTGTACGAATGAATTCATGAAACTTTCATTTGAAAAAATGACTTTGGAATTAAATGTTTTTAACAGTGCAAAACAACCTAGAGAAGAAGATGAAATGCATAAAATAAATTGTGTTGAATCGTTGACTCAAAAGTTTTTTGAAAAGGTTTTTCTAAAAAAATATTTATATACATTAGAATCTGTATTTGATAATGAGTCTAAAAAGATAAATAACTCAAAATGTGAAAATCTGTTGCCTAAACTTGTAGAATCCAATGTCAAAATATTTAAACTAGATTTAAAACCGCTTCCAACTAATCTGAAATATATTTTTTTAGAAAAAAATAAAATTCATCCTGTGATCATATCATCCAATTTATCTGAAAGTCAAGAAAAAGAATTAACAAGTGTATTGAAAACTCATCAAAGTGTTCTTGGATGGACAATAACAGATATAAAAGGGATAAGCCCACTTCTGTGTACTCATTGCATATACTTAGAAGAAAATGTTAAACCATCTTGTCAAATGCAAAGAAGATTAAACCCACATCTGAAAGAAGTAGTTCGCAATGAAATACGTAAACTATTAGATGCTAATATTATATATCTTATATCTGATAGTAAATGGGTTAGTCCTGCACAGGTAGTCTCTAAAAATTCTGGTATCACTGTAATACAAAATAAAGAAAATAAATTAGTTCCAATGCGTACAGTCACAGGTTGACGTGTATGTATTGATTACCGAAAGCTAAATTCTCTCACTAGAAAATATTGTTTTCCATTATCACTCATAGATCAAGTTTTAGAAAGAATAGCTGGTCATGCATATTATTATTTTTTAGATGGATATTCTGGATATAATCAAATTGAAATTGTAATAGATGATCAAGAAAAAATTACATTTACATGTCATTTGGTACTTTTGCATATAAAAGAATGTCTTTTGGACTATGTAATGCTCTAGCTACATTTCAGCGTTGTATGCTATGCATATTCAGTGATATGGTAGAACAGTATCTAGAAGCTTTTATGGACGATTTTTCAGTGTATGACGATTCATTTCATTTATGTTTAGAAAATCTTGAAAAGGTACTCATTCGATGTGAAGAAACAAACCTTGTCTTAAATTGGGAGAACAGTCATTTTATGATTACACAAGATATTATTTTAGGTCATGTAGTGTCTAAAAAAGGGATCAAAGATGATAAATCTAAAATCGATTTAATAGCTAATCTTCCATCACCGAAAACTGTAAAAGATGTTCGCTCTTTTCTTGGTCATGTAGAATTCTACAAAAGGTTTATAAAAAATTTTAGTTCAATATCTAGACCTACATGTAATCTTTTATGTAAGGATGCTTTATTTGAATGGAATGATGAATGTCAATTTGCGTTTGATGAATTGAAAAATATGCTGATTTCTGCACCTATTATGCAACCTCTTGACTGGTCTTTGCCTTTTGAATTAATGTGTGATACAAGTGATTATGCAGTAGGAGCTGTATTAGGTCAAAGGAAAGATAAAAAATCTTATGTTATTTACTATGCAAGCAAAACTCTAAATGATGAACAAAAGAACTATTCAACTACAAAGAAAGAACTATTTGCTATTATATTTGCTGTAGATAAATTTCATTTATACTTGGTTGGATCGTCAATTGTAATATTTACAGATCATGCAGCTTTAAAATACTTACTTACTAAGAAAGATGCTAAACCATGCCTCCTACGATGGATATTGTTACTTCAAGAATTTGATCTTATCTTAAAAAATAAGAAATGAGTTGAAAATGTGGTATTAGATCATTTGTCAAGACTAAATTATGATATAAAGGAAGAACCAATTCTGATTAAAGAAACCTTTTCAGATAAACAACTGTTTGTAGTAATAGAAATATCATGGTATGTAAATATAGCCAATTATTTAGACACTAGTATTATTCCTTCTCATTATACCTGGTTTGATAGAAATAAGTTTCTAAGAGAGGTACGTAACTTTTTATGGGAAGATCCTAATTTGTATAAATATTGTAAAGATCAAACAATAAGGCATTGTGTACCTAATCACAAAATAAGTCAGGTAATTCAATTTTGTCACTCTGAAGCTTGTGGAAGCCATTTTGCTTCAAAGAAAACCGCTACTAAAATTCTACAGTGTAGATTTTATTGGCCAACTCTTTTTAAAGATGTTCATATCTTTTGTTTAAATTGTGATAGATATTAGAGATTGAGAGATATTTCAAAAAGAAATATGATGCCTTTAAACGCTATTTTAATTATTGAAATTTTTTATTGTTGGAGCATCGATTTTATGGGTCCATTTCTCCTATCTTTTGGATATTTGTATATTTTAGTTGCAGTCGATTATGTCTCTAAATGGGTAAAGGTAATTTCATGTGGAAAGAATTATCACATAATAGTGATCAAGTTTTTAAAAGAAAATATTTTGTCTAAATTTGGAATTCCTCGGACCATTATAAGTGATGGTCGATTACATTTTTGTAATAATTTTTTTTTTTGAAAATCATATGAAGAAATACTCGATTTCACATAAAATATCCACTCCGTATCATCCACAGACAAGTGGACAAACTGAATTAGCTAATAGAGAGATAAAATATATCTTAGAAAAAACATTAAATACAGATCGTAAAGATTGATCCTTAAGATTGACTGATGCGCTTTGGGCTTATTATGTTGTATATAAAACTATTTTAGGAAAGTCTCCGTATCGATTATTTTATGGAAAACCATGTCACTTGCCGGTGGAATTAGAACATCGAGCATATTGGGCAATCAAAATAATGAATTTTGATATGGACAAAGCTGGAATATCTTGCAAATTTCAAATTAATGAATTTGAGGAATTAAGAAATGAAGCTTATGAAAACGCAAAGATTGCAAAGTCAAAAACAAAAATTTTCATGATAAAAATATCATGTGAAAATATTTTGAACCCTCTCAAAAATTTCTATTATATAATATAAAGCTTCGTTTATTTCCTGAAAAATTAAGATTTAGATGGACAGGTCCTTCCATTGTTAAGCAATTTTTTGACTATGAGAAAATTGAAATTGAAAATCCCTTAACAAGAAATATCTTTAAAGTAAATGGTCAAAGACTTAAACCATATTATAATGGTTTGACTCAGGATATAACTTATGTACAACTTTTTGATTCTGTCTATGTGTTCTGAAAAGTATATTATTGTTTAATTCTCAATAATATTACTAATTAATTGTAATTTATTTGATAGATTAAATCTCCTGAGTAACAGCCAGATATCACAATCGTGGAAAGACAACAGATTGCTAGTTTTTATTATCAGTACTGATTATCACTGTTTTATACATTGTAGATAATGTCTAATTTAAGTTGGGGAGGTATGGGAAAAAATTTATTTATGTGTAAACTTACTTAGGTGTGAATATGTGTGTTTAGTATATTAAGTATTAAAAACAATCGTCTTTGTGGCTGACAATCGTTAAAAAACTAGATAGTGAGTCAATTTTAAAAACATAAAAATTAAAAAAATTAATAATTTTTGTACAATGGACAAGAAACTATTTTGATTAAATTTAATTCTATTACGTCGTCTTCCAAAAGATATACATTCATTGATCATGCAAAAAGCTAGAAAAGTCAGAAACTTAGAAATTTTTGAAAGTCAACTACGACCCCTGTGCGGAACAAGTACATTTGCTAAATGTCGAAGATCAAAGCGTCTCGGTGGATGTGTACAATGTGGTCGTTTAGAACATTTAAGATAATATAATTAGTGTATGGAATCAATTTCAGGTCGAGTGTTAGATCATATCCGGTGGATTAGGTATGGGCAGAGTAAGGATTATCCTAAGACGCCATCCTATTTTACCCCAATGTTAACAAGATACGTAAGAAGCGAAGTTAATCGTGTCACTAATAATATTGATCCAGACAGTTCTAACTCTGAATCATATAACAAATAAAAAATTAAAAACAACCATTTTTTGACAAGAAAAAGAGTGGTTAGCAAAGTTTTTTAGAATAAATAAAATTGTATTTACTTCTGTAAACTGCAGGAATTTAAAGGAAAAAGAGTAGAATTGCAGAAAATCAGAGCAGCAGTCTGCAGTTGTGAACCAAAAAACTAGCAAGGCAGCACCATCCGGACGGTGGGGACTGGCGTCTGGATAGCAGTGCCATATATATATATATCCTCCATGCAAATGCCCAATCAGTTTATCTCCCTTGCAAGCAAAATTCGAAAAAGTAGAGATTCTCCCAGAAATTTCTCTCAAATCTGCTATATTCAACCAATTTTTTTCAAATTTGTTCCGATTATTCACTTACCCATCACATTTTGAAAGTATCTATCGATTGAAATCAGTTGAAATGGAGTATTTGAAGAGAAATCAAGAAAAACATGGATTTGAGACGACAAACGAGAGGATCTTCAAGTCGTGCACAAAGAGATCAACCTCAACCACCTCGAGCAACTCCACAATAACCTGGACCAGGGAATATCTTCAATGAGGTGATGTTTGAAAATTTTGAACAACAGGCCTGGTATGATGCTAACTTTCTGACTAAAACTATCATTTCAGAAAGGCCAATTATTTATGAGGATTTTGAGAACATAGTAGTAAGACAAAATCTTGCTGAAAGAGGATGGTTGTATTATGTTAGATTTATTACTCCTGCTTATGACTGTTTAGTCCGTGAGTTTTATAGTGAGATAATTGGATAAAGACAATCACTGATTGAACTAATATAACACATATGGGATCCTTAAATTGAAGGGTACGTTTTATATTATTGTCTTTTAACAATCTGTCTGCAAACATATGTTTAATTAGACTAGTTATCAATCTAAGCTCACATCACAAGCTATCTCATGCTATCTTAGTTTAAACACCAACTTCACTATTTTCATTTTATTTCATAATTATTAAAAATCTTCGTGGGATCGATCTTGGATTTAAATCGAGAAAAGTACAATTCAACTACTTATACTTGGGTGTATAATATAAATCCGATCACCCAAAAAGTTCGAATCACCCACAACATACTCACTTACATCATACATCAAGTCAAAGGGTAGATTCCAGTTTGGAGATTGCATTATTTGGACAGAAACTAACATACCCTTAAGCTTATCAAAAGCTTGTTGGCATGCTTCATTCTATACAAAAGTTAAATCTTGACTTAGGAGATGATACATGAGTTTTGATATGGTACTAAAATCTTTGATGAATCTCCTATAAAACCTTGCATGTCCTAGAAATGATCGGACATCTTTAACAGTTTTGGGTGTTGGCAAATTTTCAATCAAATCTATCTTTGCTTTGTCAACTTTTATGCCTTCAGACGACACAATGTGACCTAAAACAATGTCATGTGTTATCATGAAATGACATTTCTCCCAATTAAGTAACAGATTGGTTTCCTTACTTCCTATCAACACTTTTTCTAGGTTTATTAAACACAATTCAAATGAATCACCAAATACAGAAAAATCATTCATGAACACTTCCAAAATTCTTTTCACCATGTCAATAAACAAACTTAACATGCATCTTTGAAATATTGCGGGAGCGTTATAAAGTCCAAATGACATCCTTTTAAATGTAAAAGTATCGAATGGGCATATAAATGTTGTTTTCTCTTGGTCATCAAGTATTATTTCAATTTGATTGTACCCAAACTACCCATCTAGAAAATAATAGAATGCATTACTTGCAATTCTTACCAGGACTTGATCAAGAAAAGGGGGAGGAAAGTGGTCTTTCCTAGTCACCAAATTGAGTTTTTGAGAGTCTATGCACATTCACCATCCTATGACTACTCGAGTTAGTACCAATTCATTGACATCATTTTTAACCACTATGGCCCCAGACTTCTTGGACACAACTTGGGTTTGGCTAACCCATTTACTATCAGAGATGAGAAAGATAATTCTTGCATCCAATAGTTTGAACACCTCAGTCTGTACAACCTCCTTCAAGTGAGGGTTTAGTCGTCGCTACATTTGACGAGAGGATTTTGTATCCTCCTCAAGGTATATAGCATGATTACAAATTAATGGGCTTATACCTTTAAAATCAACAATGGTCCACCCAATGTTTGACTTATGACGTCTAAGGACTTCAATTAGCTTAGACTCTTGTATATCTGCAAGCTTGGATAAAATGACCATTGGGTATGACTCGTCCTCCCCTAAAAATACATATTTTAAGTCAGATAGGAGCGGTTTCAATTCAAGCTTTGGTGGCTTAACACTAGATGAGAGTGGTTTGTACCACTTGGGGTCAATTCTTCAAATTTGAGTGCCCATTTCCCAGAAACATGAGCGGGGAAACTCTTTGGACTTTGACCATCATCTATTAACTCAAATGTGATAGACTCCATAACAAACAAGATTTAGTGGAGTTTTCACAAAATGCATCATTCAAATGTTCATGTGCCAAAGATTCAATGAAATTCACTTCTCTTACTTTCTTTTCTTCTCCAGGGTGCTTGAAAATGTTGAAAATGTTGAAAATGTTAAGCTTAAGAATCATATTCTCGAAAGTCAATTTCATGACCCCATTTCTATAATTAATTAATGCATTTGAAGTTGCTAGAAAAGGTCGACCAAGAATGACGAAAATTTGATTCCCTAGATGTATTGTTGGCTGGGTATCCAAGACAATGAAGTCAACAAGAAAGCAAAAGTTGTCCACTTGAACAAGGACATCCTCAATAATGCCCCTTCAAATTTGATAGGCCTATTTGCCAAATGTAGTGTGATATAGGTGGGTTTGAGTTTACCAAGAACTAGTTGTTGATAGACCGAGAAATGGAGCCAATTGACACTAGCTCCAAGATCTAGTAATGCTTGTTCTATCCTGAAATTTTCAATGACACAGTTGGACACCCTGGATCCTTGTATTTTGGATGAGTTTTGTGTTGGAGTATGTCGCTGGCTTGTTTTGTTAAAAAGACTCTTTTCTAAATATTTTGACTTTTTTTGATTGTGCACAAGTCTTTTAGAAACTTGGCATAAGAAGGAACCTGCTTGATTGCATCCAGAAGTGGAATATTGATTTTTACTTACTTAAAAAGCTCAAACATTTTTGCATGGTTTTTCAACTTTTGTGTTTTCATGAGTCTTTCAAGAAACGGAGCAGGAATGGGACAGCGTGGTTGTGACTCCTTATCTTCTTTAGCCTCAGTTTCTCTTGGAGAGACTTGTGTAGGTTGTAACATAGGTGTTGTCTCCTTGGGTGGGGGTTGTTTGATGGTTTTGTCAATGAATTTTATCACTTTTGAGGGTGATGATGGCTTGAACTTGTTCTTGAGGGGTTTCCATAGTTGAAAGATTACCCACATGATATTGGCCTTGTGGCTGTTTCGATTGGGAAGGAAACTTGCCCTTCTCATTTGTTGTCATTGACTGGGTCAACTTTTAGAAATGAATTTTGAGATCCTCAAATGACTAAATGGCCTGGGTTTTGAAGTCATTGAAAGCCTGAGTGGAATAATTGTTATATTGTATTTGTCTTTGTATGAACTAATTCTATGTGTCATCCAGACTTCTCTTGTGTGGTGGTTGGTATGGTTGATATGCAGGAGGTCCTTGAGGGGGTGGTTGTGAATCTTGTTGTGGATTCATAGGAGATGGTTGATGTGTGTTCTTCCAACTGAAATTCAAGTGATTCTGCCACCCTGGATTATATGTTTCAGAATAAGGGTTGGAATAGGGCTTGTTAAAATTGGAAATTGAATTTGTTTGATCTAACAAGACTTCTTTAAATGCTGGAATGGTAGGACACTCCTCAATAGGGTGTCTTATCACGCACAAATCCCACACACTTATTATGTAGGAAGGCCAACATCAACTTGATTTACCTTTTCCATTTCTAGAGCTTTAAGCTTTTGAGATAAGGTAGTCATTTTCACCCTCAGATCATCATCTTCTTTCAAGACATACTTATCCCCTTGGGTAGTACATGGTTTGGCTTCAACAGGGGTAGTAGAGGCTAAGTCCCACATCTGAAAACTCTCGAATATGGTGTCAAAAAAATTGAATATCTCCTCTAGACTTTTTTCCATGAACTCTCCTTGAGCCATCATTTCAACAAATTGAAATATTCTAGTTGGCAGAGAATCATAGAAAAATCCTACCAAAGTCCAATTCTCAAAAGCATGGTATGGGCAGGTTTGGAGAAGATCCTTGAATCTCTCCTAACATTGGTAAAATGTTTCTCCCACTTTAACCGAAAAATTCATGATTTGCCTTTTAAGTGCATTAGTATGGTGTAAAGGAAAAAAATTTCTAAAAAAATCATTTCGTAATGCTTACCAGTTTGGTATTGAATGGGTTTTCTAAGAATTTAACCATTGTTTAGCTTTGTCCTTTAAAGAGAAAGAAAAAAATTTCAACTTTGGTAGTTCAGAAATATGTTGGAATGTTCCTCATACCTCCTCAAAATCTTTAATATGTAAATATGGATTTTCTGATTCAAGTCTATGAAATTGAGGTAGTAATTGCACTATCCCTGACTTTACATTAAAGTGGGGTGCATTTGCTGGAAACACAAAACAAGAGTGGACACTATTTCGTGTAGGATGCAAATAATCCCATAGAGTTTGAATGTTAGGAACTTCCTTTTCTCTCTCATTATTAGCCATGCTATTATCAAAGGAGTCTGCTATGGATCGTGGTGAAGATGGTCCAAATTGATTTACAGACCTGGCAAATTATTCTGGCACATTTGGAAAGCAAGGATCGTCCTTAGACATAAAATAAGAATTATATACAATAAATCAAAAAAATATATGCAACAAATGAATGTCTTTTTATTTTTTACTTTAAAACACCGTTAGGTTCCCAAATAACGGCGTCAAAAACTTGACTTGATTCAAAATGTGTACACCCAAGTGCAGGAGATCAAGTTGTAGCTATAATCCAGTTAAGGCTGGAGTCGAATCCACAGGAAACTAATGTTGGTATTTTGAAGTAAATATTGGTATTTTGAAGTAAATAGTGACAGGGACTAGAGTTATTGGAATCCTTGAGATTTGAAGTTATGATGATTATAGGATTTCTTGGACATAATATAAGATTCTCTTAAATGCAATAGTCACCCTTTAGCTCAAGGATCTGGACATGTAATCAATCATCCGGTTGTTATATTTGTGCTTGAAAACTCAATTGCAAGTTAACTAGAGGATAACGATGGACTCTGAGAATTAAGAGCATGGTTCCGATGTCTTTGTAGAGATTTACAAGAATTGTCAGTGTTGGGACTCAACTCGTTTAAAAACAAGCAAGTAATTCTACAAATCATCCAACCACTGTGATATTATTCCCTTTCTTAGTTAAAGCACAATAATAATATAGATTGAAATGTTGTCATGAAGATCTAGCTTGAGTACTTACAAAGAACCAATGAATCCTCCTATGCTAAGAGATAACTTGTCTTAGAAAGGACTTATGATTGTACAAAGTAACTTAGCTTTGCTAGATGCATTCAATCATTCAATAAGCAATCAAAAGATAAAACATTAAGGATAAATTAAATGCACAAATATAACTTCCGAATGATTTATACATGTTCATCACCTCTTGCTAAAGAGTGAATAAAAAAATACTCACTCTTCATGACTTTGGGAGAGCTAGAAAAGTGAGTGATTCTCATCCCTCCAAGTAAAGGAGTTATAAGATAAAATACACTACACAATAAGACTATCTTCGATGAAGAATGAGTGAATCACTATCCATACTTCAAGGCTACAAGAGAGCTAGAAAGGTAAGCGAGTTTCACTCCTCTAAGTGAAGAAAGAAGCTTTTACAGTGGAAGCAAATGAAACTAATAATGAAAGTAGAAGAAAGCTAATTACTTTTGGAGGGTTTCTTTCTCTTCCAAAAGATCTTCTTTAACAAGTTCCAAGGGAATTTATTTATAGGCAAGAAGGGGGGAAAAGTATAGATCCAAGTGCTTAAAGTCCAAGTAAATTCCACAAAATCTGGACAGAAATCTAATCTTCCTACAACCTGTCTGGGGTTTACGTTCGAAAGTTATTGGTGTTCAAATGTGGAAGCCTGTCTTCTTTGATGAGCATTTGAACACTGTTGAGGTTCATTTGGTACTTCTTGAGGATTTGGAAAGACTCTTCAAGGTGCCCAATATGGAGCTTAGCTTTCAATGACTTTACCAGCATGTCATCAATGTATACCTCCATTGATGTCCCAATCTCTTTCTAGAACATACTGTGACACCAAAAAAACTCGGGGGTCCTTAATTTAACAAAATTTGAGCAGAATCTTCTTTGTACGAGGAGCTCTACCCAAAACTCAACCTGTACAATATACATTAACACGATCCATCTGAGGCTCGATATAACACAATGACCGCACCGGGTCTATTCATGGGTAAAAATTGACCACACCGGGTCCATTCATCCATACTCATATAAAAACATGCAAGATTATATTAAAATAGTCCATATGAGTTCAATTACAACTCTCTTACAAAAAAATTACATGTCAAAACTAGTTTGCTCTAAAAGTTTTACAAATACAAGTCATTGTGTTCATAAAACCAATTCATTGTTGGATGTTTCTCATCGAATGAATACTTTATGAAACAAGTACACTTTTCTGGAATTTCACCTCAGGGGAGTGTACGAACCAGGTATTTTTATAAACAAAATTATGTGTTTTTGTTGGGTAGCGGAGTTTTGGAATCGCACCGCAGGTTTCGCAAGCCAATACACTTTTATGAAATTTCACCTTAGGAGAGTGTATAAATCAAGTAGTCGGGTCTTGTACCCGAGGGAGAGTTTAGCCCTTCTTGCTATACCCGACATAAGTTTTCAATATATGCAACCGTGCGACTCAGTAGAACATTCAACCCCACTTTCCCGAGCCCACCCATTAAACACCAAGTATAGTGATTGATCCAACCATGCACTCACACACCCATACTCATGGCCATGGATGCATTTTCTCCATGCAAATGTAATGTGATGCACCATTGCTCAATTAATGTCTTGCTCAATGTAATGGATGTCAATGAGCCAAATTTAAATCATACATTTCATCATGTATCATGGACAATTATATTATACGTATATAACCTCCAAAAACTTATCACAATATTAATTTATTAATACACATATATCAATATTTTATCTAACAACAACAACCAAGCATGTCATTACATAATCAAGCAATAACACCCTTAATTCTCAACGCATAATGTAAACATATAACATGCCCACAAAATAGCTCACATAACAGCCCCTAAACAAGCCATATAACGGCCCTAAAATAGGGCACAAAACAGCCCCTAAACAGGCCCAAGATAGGCCACATAGCAGCCCCAAAACATGCCACAAAATAGCCCTTAAACAGACCACATAGCAGCCCCAAAATAGGCCACCAAAATAGCCCCTAAATAGGCCACATAGCAGCCCCAAAACAGGTCACAAAATAGCCCTTAAACAAGCCATAAAACAGCCCATAAACAAGCCATAAAACAGTCCTTAGACAAGCCATAAAACAGCCCCTAGACAAGCCATAAAATAGTCCACAATTTCAACCCAAAATAGTCACAATTTCAGCCCCTTAATAGCCACAATTTCAGCCCCTTAAATCATCCCAAAAGGTAGAAATAAAACCAAAGTAGGAAGAACCCTACCTCTTGTAGCGTATAGGAAGTAGTAGAACTTCCAAGACCACAAACCAAAGCCCAAGAACCTTTGATTTCTCTAAAGTCCCCTCTTGGATCTTCGGTGAAATTCACTTTTCTTGGTATGATTTCATAGCCCTCGTTGCATAGATGAAGTTTAATTCTTGGACCGACGAATTCTAACCGACAGAACTCCGTAAATCCGAGAAAGAAGATTGAATTTTCTCTTTTTCTTTCTCTCCTTTAGCTCCAACGTTGCCCACTGGTTTTCAGCAGAAAAATATCTACAAAAAATCAGATTTTAAACCCCTATTTATAATTTTAAAAACTTGGCCCAAATCGCGCCACGTGTTCCCCACTTGTCCGGGTCCGTTTTCACCCCAAAACAATTCATTACATCCCGGTTTAAGTTCAAATTAAATTTATTTGAAATTTAATCCAATTCTAAGAAAATTTTATAAATTTTGTTTTTGGAGACCTTTGAAAGTTCATTCGTCACCCAATTGTCTCGTAAAACATGTAAAATTCGACTATATCAGAATTCGACAAACATTGACAGGGTAGCTCGATTTTGCGATACGAATCCAATAGTGAGATCCGTTGCGTCATTCGAGCTCTAGAAAAATATGAATTTTAAACCGGCATTATAGTGACAAATTACCATTTTTTTATTTTTTCGAACAAGTTTAAATTTACCCGGGTTTTACACATATGGTTCACCAAACACTGGTATATAGCTCCTACATTCTTCAGCCCAACTGGCACGACCTGATAGCAGTATGTCCCCTGCTCAATCATGAAGAACGTCTTCTCTTGGTCACTGGAATCCATTCTTATCTGGTTATACCTGGACAAGCATCCATGAAGTTAAGGAGCTCAAGCCCAGTTGTGGCATCTACGATTAGGTTGATTCGAGGTAAGGGGAAACTGTCCTTTAGGTCAGTCAAGTTGATGCAGAGGCTCCACTTGCCTTTTGACTTCTTGAAGAGGACCATATTGGCTAACCAGGTCAGATAATCCACCTCCCTGAAGACTTTGGCATGGTGAAGTTTGCTCACCTCCTCATTGATCATTTTTTTGGTGTTCTGGGGCATAACTCTTCCATTTTTGTTTAATGTGCATGATGACTAAGGGGTCAATTCCCTGCATATCCTCATGTTTCCATGCAAACACCTCCATCTTCCTTCTAAGGAATTGAATAACGAGGTCTTCAACCTCCCTGGGTAGCTTCGATCCCACATATACCAAATGCTCTGGTTCCTCATCAAGTTGGACAGGCTACAGCTCTTCTGAAGGCATAGGTCTCATTTCTAGCTCATCTCTAATGTCAAACTCGTCCAGCTGGATAGTCTCGACCTCTTTTTTTTTTATAGACGCCATGTAGCACTATCGTGTCACTTGCTAGTCTTTTCAGACCACTCCAACACCATTTTCAGTGGGAAACTTCATGACGAGGTGGTAGGCAGCAAGAATGGCCCTCATGGCATTGAGGGAATATCTTCCTAGTAGAACATTGTACGTTGAGGGGCGTTGACTACCAGGAACCTCATGGTGGTGGTGGACTGGCAAGACGGATCTCCCATGGTGAGAACAAGTTGGATTGAACTCAGGGGTAGCACCTTTCCCCTGAGAATCCTAGAAGGTGAGTTCTCACTAGTTCAAGCTTGTTTCTGCCTATATCTATTTTGTCGAAGCTGAATGCAAAGATGATGTCGGCAGAGCTCCCATTATTGATTAGAACCTGATGAACGGTTCTGTTGGTGATGATGGCCCTCACCACCAAGGGATCATTATGGGGATGCTGACAACCATCCAAATCTACATTTGAAAAAGTATTGTCCATGCTCAACCGAGGTGCTTTGGACACTGCTTGCACTTCCAATACTTCTTCAGCTTGGACCTTGCGCATGTGTGCCTTATTGGCTGAGCTGGACTCCCCACCTCCAACAAATCCTCCAGATATTACTCTGATCTCTCCCAGGGGTTACTGATGTTGTGCAGGAACTTGGTGCTGAGAAGTTGGGGGTGGGGTAAGCTCGATTTTAACTGTCTTAAGCCACAAAGCGGCACAGTTGCCCTCTCTAAATCAAGAACTTGATCTCCTTTTTTAATTGGATTCAATCATCAGTGAGATGGTCATGGTCTCTATGTTACTCAATGTATTTTGTTGTATCCCGTTTTGTGGGATCTGTCTTCATCTGAGGTGCCAACCTCAGAAACTTCTCATTTTGCACCTTATAGAGGACTTGGGACATTGTGGTAGTGTTGGGAGTAAACTACCAAGGTGCAAACCTTGGCTACAACTCCTATGGCGGAGGATCCAGGCGGTCTCTAATGTCTCCTCTCCTTTTCGGAGAGCAATCCCTATCTTTTTGTGGAGATCTCGACTTATCTCCTTTATAGGACTTTGGTCCCTTTTTTCTCATTCTCCTCGTACGTGGTTGAACTACCTGCCTTGGAAAGGAGAGCTTCCTCGCCATTAATGTACTTCTCTGCCTTGGCAAGATTTTTGCCATACTAGCTTGCGGGTTTTTGGAGATGGAGAACATCAAGTGTTTTGACTGAACTCTTAGCCCGGGAATGAAGGCAATGATGGTGAATTTCTCGTCAGGGACGTCTACCTTCAAAGATATTAAGTTGAACCTCTGAATGTAGCTTCGCAGGTTCTCATTGGGTCCCTGTTTTACATTTAACAAATGATAGCTCAGTTTTTGATAAGTCCGAGGTTCTATGAAATAAGAAACAAAGGAGATGGAGAGCTCTCTGAAGGAAGATATGGATGTTGGGGTTAGCCTATTGAACTATGCTAAGGCTAAACCCTTTAAGGTGATGGCAAAAGCTCGACATCGTACTGGATCTTGATATCCATGGAGCTCCATTTGGTTCTTGTAGGTATTGAGGTGGTCCATGGGATCTTTTGTACCATCAAGGGTCTTCATCTGGGGCATTATAAACTTTGGCAGAAAGGGGAAGTGCAACATCTCAACGGTAAAAGGTGACTTAGTCTGCTGAACTAAGGCATCCATGGTCACTAAAGTTTTGCCTCTTACAGCCTTCTTCATGTGGCTGAGGTCTTGTTAAATTTATCTGAAGCACTGCTCCCAAAATTGTTACTTCCTTTCCTGCTGGAATGAGGGAAATTCATTTTTATGAATTTTCCTATTTTGACTTTGTACCTCATCATTGTCTTTGTTCCTATGGGCTCAACAATGGGTGTTGCCCATAGTTTGGCTATGCTTGTCCCATTTAGTAATGTCCCTTAAGGGGTTGATGCGTTGATGTTCCCCTTGTGAAGGATCATCCTGGGTTGGTTTTGCCCTTTGGGGACATTGAAGAAGACTTAACAGTTCTTCATTCTATTGAAGGAGACACTGGTTAGCTATGTGAGGGGCCTCAAGTTCGTTGTGTAGAAGGGGATCCATCATGGGAGGATCTGTTTTAGCGGTGGGCAAGAAATCACAAAGATTTTCCTACTGTCTTACGCTAACAGCTTCTTGTTGGTTCTATAATCGAAGAGCATTCGTTTGACTTCTGCTCATATTGCATGTAGAAACCATCAATTACTGAAGACAATCAATATACTTTTTTACAGGAACAATCGCTCCCACAGATGGCACCAATTGATGATGCACTAAAAATGATTAAGCAGAAAGGAGAATGCAGAGTTTACTAAAGAGTTATGTCTGAGCTTTAAGGCTCTTAGGAATAAGATTTGGGGAAGAGAATCAGTCACATAGGGAGATTATAGTAGTTCACTAGCTTGGGAGCTCGACTAATCCACTATTCAAAGGAGTCTCTTGCTTCTGGGTAATATATTGATCAAGGGGGAAATTACATAGAATATTTTAGTAGAGTTATGATTGATTGTCTTATGTCAAGGGATTTGTCTATTAATTATAGCTAATTCTGAGCCTAGCCAGATCTAAGGCGAGATCTTGGCCTCTTTTTCATAATGCTCACTTGAATTGTGCAACTTCTGTCAGGTGTGCTACGGCGGTTTTGAATCTTGTGCCTGGATAAGTGACTGTTGCTATCAAGGGGGTGCTTGGAGGGAGACAACTGTCCTCTACACTGCTTTCCTGGAGATGCGAATTCAAGAAGCTCAAGTTCTGGAGTCAAAATCTTTATGCGACTAGGCTCTCGACCTGAGAGAGCTGGGCTGGAAAATTGAGCTCAACCTTAGGTATATCCTAGGTATCATTAGTATGGTTACTTCACGCATCACAGAGTATGCTATGCATTATGCAAGCACACAAGTTCCTTTCAAGTTATTTTCGATGAAATTCAAAAAAAAAAGGTAGTTGAAAGGTCTAAAATAGGAAAAGAGTTGGTTTGGGGGAGATGAATATTGCATCTAAGTATTGAAAACAAAATGCTAATTTTCAAGTGTAGCAGTTACAAGATGATGTGGAGGCAATGACAACAATTTAAATAGAGATTTTTTTTCCATTTCCAAATTTGTGGGTGTATATGTTCCAGAATTGATATAAGTTTGAGCATACTTTCTTTGAATTGTTCTAAAAATATTATATAGCATTTAGTTTGAGAGTAGTTAGAAGCAAAGTTTTGTTTTATTTGGTAATAATTGCACTTTGCAAATTCATAATAGACTTCAATAATTCATATATAAAGTAAGCGTGCATCAACTAACATATATATAAGATAAAAAAAGAAACTTAAAGTAATCCTCATTGACGATCGACCAAAATATATGCGTGCGGGTATCTATACTATGTTGAAAGAGTCCCTACTAATTATCAAAAAAAAAAAAAAAGGAAGAGTCCCAACTTGTTTGATTTTGAAAATAGCGTCAAATAAGTGAACTACAAAGGATGTGAAATTGGATCGAAGAAACATCTTTGCTCATTGTAATAAACTCGTTTCTCTCTCCAAATTCTAGGTGGATATAATTTATTTTAAATGATAATAAATATACTCTTTTTCAATCCAAAAATACCTATTAAAATTCATAGGAAGCTTAAAAAATTTGGGAATCAAATATAATTTATGTCCCTCACATTCAAAGACACTTTCAGGGACAAGGGGACCATGATGCAAGAAAAGATAATGAGGCCGACAACGAGCTCAACCAACCCACTTTCCATTTTGTCATCTTCTTCTGCAAGTTGTTGCTTGCAATAAGTAGGGATGACAGTGGATCGAAGCGGGGGGCGGGGGGTGTAGTCTCCATCCCCATACCTGCTTAAAAAAATTTCTTCCATCTTCGATCTACTCTTGTTAACAGGTATAATTTTCATCTCCATTCCCGTCCGCGAGTAAATTTGTAATCCCCGCCTCTCGCCTTCACCTCCTCCCCCACCCCCGTCTAGCTTACCCGCCCAAGCCTAAACCCAAGCCCAAGCCAACATAATCCAAAATTCTAAATAAATCTAACATTCTAAATAATCCAATATAATAATAGAATATCATAAAATAATTAAAATTTTGTTATTTACAATATAATATAATTAAAATCTTGTCTACAACAGAATATAATTAAAAGTTTGTCTCCCTTGTAAATCCAACATAATATCATACAACACAACATAATGTAATATAGCATAATATAACATAAAAAAATATAAAAACACAAAAATCTTGATAATTATGAGATTTTAGGTATGGGTCGCCTTGATCAAAGGCCCAATAGGTTCAGAAGGCTTCTACTCGCAGAGTGACCCAAACAACTCACCCGCAGCCAGTCCATTCCAAAATTAGAATGGACCGCGCCCAAAGGATGAAACCCGACAGTACCTAAAGGCTTGAAGTTTAGTCCAACCCCAATCCAGCCCAACAGGAGGTCAGCTCAATAGAAAAGAGCTCAGCCCCTTGTCGATCCTGAACCACTCCAATCACTCCATGTGTCCAGAGGGCAGAGGGACCATTTCTAACATCTATAACGAATACGCACTCTCTGCTACAGAGAATATTGGTGTGCGTAACCACTCAAGGATTGTGGATACAATGGTGTCATATGGCAGAGGTCATTAAAGGACCAAAGTAAAGGGGCCCACAAAATCAGAAAAAAGGAGGAATGAGCCGCAAGAAACCCTAGAGGGATCACCTGTATAAATAGGACACTATTACCCTATGGAACACACACAATCATCATCCTCCTCACTGTCTACTCAATTAATTTCATAGAAAAGTTTTTACCCTCTAAGCATTTTCTTAAAGGAAGGCTCTAAACCGAACAAACTGTTGTATTCAAGCAATATATACATTGTAGCCTTAGTTTTTCAACCAGGGTCAACCACTAACATCGTATCTTGGCTTTTCCTCATACATCTCTGATATTTTGATGGTTTCTACTCGGAATATAAGTAAATCTCACATCAACCCTCAGGTTCATCAGAACCTACCAAGAGAATTTCCTTGCCCCTATAGCGAATTTCGAAAATCATCCTCCGACGGTAGATCCACCTTCATTCAACGAGTTAGAAACCTACCGTCGGACCACCATGTAGCTTATGAAGCAGAAACAGGATTTGATAGCGTGGATTCAGTCATATCACCTCCCACAGATCCCACCAATGTGTCACGAGCCTTCCCCTCCTTCTCCATCAGCACAGCATGAAGTTCCTCCTTAAGACCGTCAAGTGCCGCCCAATGGAGTCACAGAACTCCACGAACACAGCCACTCCAGAGAGAATCATTGGAGGAGACATCTGGGCGAACATGCAGAAGATGAAGCACACAGTCGGGCTCGAGCTGTTCATCGAGATGACAAACCTTTTCCCTCGCCAGACGTTATGGATCACTTTCTGGAGCAAAGACTTCATGAGATCCAACAAGAGTTGGGGAATGTGAAAGAAGTGGTTAAGGGGAAGCCCCTAACACCATAGACGCTCTAGTCCAATAGACTAAGTTGTCTCTCACTCTTGAGATACTTCATTTTCCCCTCCCTTAAAAATTTCCAATGTCGTTGATAGAGGCATTTGATAGAACCAACGACCCAATGGATCACTTGAACTCATACAAGAACCAGATGGAGTTATATGGGTATCCGAACCCCATTCACTGCGGAGCTTTTGCCATAACCCTCAAAGGGTCGACGATTGCTTGGTTCAATAGGTTGCAGTCGATGTCAATCTCTTCTTTTAGAGAGCTTTCTATACAGTTCATGTTGCATTTTATCGGGGCCAGAACATACAAGAAACCCTTCTATCATCTTTTGAGTGTTAAACAGGGATCACCTGTATAAATAGGACACTATTACCCTATGGAACACACACAATCATCATCCTCCTCACTGTCTACTCAATTAATTTCATAGAAAAGCTTTTACCCTCTAAGCATTTTCTTAAAGGATGGCTCTAAACCGAACAAACTGTTGTATTCAAGCAATATATACATTGTAGCCTTAGTTTTTCAACCAGGGTCAACCACTAACATCGTCTCTCGGCTTTTCCTCATACATCTCTGATATTTTGATGGTTTCTACTCGGAATATGAGTAAATCTCACATCAACCCTCAGGTTCATCAGAACCTACCAAGAGAATTTCCTTGCCCCTACAGCGAATGTCGAAAATCATCCTCCGACGGTAGATCCACCTTCATTCAACGAGTTAGAAACCTACCGTCGGACCACCATGTAGCTTATGAAGCGGAAACAGGATTTGATAGCGTGGATTCAGTCATATCACCTCCCGCAGATCCCACCAATGTGTCACGAGCCTTCCCCTCCTTCTCCATCAGCACAGCACGAAGTTCCTCCTTAAGACCGTCAAGTGCCGCCCAATGGAGTCACAAAACTCCACGAACACAGCCACTCCAGAGAGAATCATTGGAGGAGACATCTGGGCGAACATGCAGAAGATGAAGCACACAGTCGGGCTCGAGCTGTTCATCGAGATGACAAACCTTTTCCCTCGCCAGACGTTATGGATCACTTTCTGGAGCAAAGACTTCATGAGATCCAACAAGAGTTGGGGAATGTGAAAGAAGTGGTTAAGGGGAAGCCCCTAACACCATAGACGCTCTAGTCCAATAGACTAAGTTGTCTCTCACTCTTGAGATACTTCATTTTCCCCTCCCTTAAAAATTTCCAATGTCGTTGATAGAGGCATTTGATAGAACCAAAGACCCAATGGATCACTTGAACTCATACAAGAACTAGATGGAGTTATATGGGTATCCGAAACCCATTCACTGCGGAGCTTTTGCCATAACCCTCAAAGGGTCGACGATTGCTTGGTTCAATAGGTTGCAGTCGATGTCAATCTCTTCTTTTAGAGAGCTTTCTATACAGTTCATGTTGCATTTCATCGGGGCCAGAACATACAAGAAACCCTTCTATCATCTTTTGAGTGTTAGACATGAACCCAACGAGTCCCTTCGGAGTTACGTACAACGTTTCAATCAGTAATGCTTGAAGGTAGAAAGCGTGGATGACAAGTTCGCACTGACTACTCTCATATCTGGACTAGGCATATAGTTAAAGGACCTCCTCTTTTCAGTCGCCAAGAACCCTCAGGCCACTATGACTGAGGTATTGGTAAAGGTCGAGAAGTACATCAATGACGAGGAGGCCCTTCGCCTAAAAGGGAGGGTTAACATCTACAAACGAAGAAAAAAAGAAGAGGGAGTGCAGTCCCAGAAAAGAGAAAAAATGTGACCGATCCCCACGGAGGGATCGTTCTCCGAGAAGAAAAAAATAGCCTTCTCCAAAAAGAAGAGGCAATGTCAGAGACTGCCTAGGACCCCCACCCTAAGAGTTACAACCCCGATATGTTCCACCACGCCTCTCGAGTGGTTTCGTAGGAGGAGCGAATCCAGCTTGGCGCAGAAGGCATACGCCAAGAGGGTAAGATCAGATGATTTTTTTGAAGTTTAGGCTGTCCGAAAAGCACCACGTCGAGATCTAGAAATTACTTTCTCTGAGGCTGACCTTGAAGGATGGCAGCAGCCTCATGACAACCCCTTGGTCGTAAAGGCTATCATAGCAAATAAGACTATACATCGGCGTGCCCATCGATAATAACAGTTCGGTAGACATTATTTTTCTATCAGCTTTCGATCAGCTCGGCATAGACAGGTCAAGGCTTGAACCCGTATGAACACACCTCCTAGGCTTCTCGGGTGAGAGAGTCTTGTCCAACGGATCTATCCAGCTCGTCCTCACCATGGAAGACCAACTCTGCTAGGTTACCACCATTACCCATTTCTTAGTGGTGGACGCCCTCTTCGCCTAAAACATCCTTCTAGGGAGTCCATCCCTCAATTCCATTAGAGCAGTAACCTCGGTGTACCACCTGGTGATAAAGTTTCCCACTAAGAAAGGTGTCGGCATGGTCAGGGGAGATCATCACATTACAAGGGAATGTTATGTGTCATCGATGAGACAGAAGGAGGTGGAATCTATTCAACTAGAGGACCTGGACATGCGGGATGAGTTGGAGACGTGGCCCACCCCCATGGAGCAACTAGAGCCTGTGCAGGTTGATGAAGACGTAGGGCATGTGATATTCGTAGGCTCTATGTTGCTCAAAGACATCAAAGAAAAGCTTGTCTCATTCCTAAAAGAAAACGCCAATGTGTTTGCCTAGAAGTAGGAGGACATGGAAGGAATTAATCTGGCAGTGATCATAAATCGACTTAGTGTCGATTCAAACTGTAAATCAGTTAAGCAAAAGAGGAGAGGCTTTGCCCTAAAGAGACAGAAAGCAATTAACGAAGAGGTGGCCAAGTGGCTGCACGCAAAGGCCATTAGGGAGGTCGACTATTCAACAGTTGAAGATAGAAGCCTATAAACCAAAAATGGCTAATCAGAGCTCGGTAAAATTTTTGATCATGTACCTCTATCACGAAAGCGCCTCTAAGAGCGAGGGAGTTGGACACACCAATTGTACCTCTCGACGGATTCCCAGGAGTCCCTAAGACAAAGAAAAATCACTAGGTCCACCCCTCTAGAGAGTTAGGGACGCCATGAAACAGCAGGGAGCTAAAGAATTGCTTCCAAGTGAAGTGACTGAAGCGGGGAAGGAAGTCAAAGGAAAGCTCAATGTAAAACAATTCGAAAACAGTGGGAAAGTCATTAAAGCCTTGCAAATGCCAGAAAATAAAGAAACTGATGAGAACGCCCCACCCTTTCAGCGGAAAGGCGAGAGGGGCATAGCCTATGAAAAGATAAAACCCACCCAAAGTCTGGGTGGATAGGCAAGCAAAAGCCCATTTCAAATGAACCCTCAAAGAAGCAAACCTCCTGTCGGACGAGAAAGTTGCAGGGTTCTTCAGAGGAGGTGGCCTTGACTGTTAAATCATCAAGGAAGCCAAACCGCCACCTCATTTCCTCTACATCAGAAGCAAGAAGCAAGATTATTGAATACCAGGCCTCGTCAAGCATGGCCTAGGGACATTGTCGAAACAGAGGGGAAGGAGAAGAAGCCATTAAGTCTGGAAAGAGGCAAAGTGCAAGAATATTTCTAAAAGGAAGAACGTGAAGGATTCGAAGCAACAAGCATAAAAAGAATAAATAGCATGCAAAGGTGAAGAGACGACTGTTAAACTTCCACCATCATAACCGTAATCAATGATAGCAACGTCTTAAAAAGTTAGGTGGAGTTAGCTGGGTGCAAGTAATGGTTCATTTACGAGTTTTCACCTGAATTCATACACTTTAACTTAAGAGCGTACGATAACAGAAGGTTCCACGATACTGCTAAAAGGCATAACCGAGCAAAATGTGCAGTCGAGCAGAATTGGCTAAGAGACTAGGAGCCCAGCTATGCACATTCCATGATAGAAGAACTCAAGATCATGCAAATCAGGTCGGGAGCAAGGAGACAGTGCAAATAAAAAATCATACTCCAAATAGGTCAAGACCTCCTTGGAATAGGGGCAAGGAAGCATGCCAAAAAGATCAACAGCATTTCATTGCGAAAAGGCAAAAGTTTACAAGTGTTAAAGAAATTTACATTCAAAAAAAAAAACTTGTTCTTAAAGGTTGGCTAGATGATGGAGCAACATCAGGAGGGCCATCGCCGGGAGGACCGCCTAGAGGGAGGTCAAATCATAGCACAAATTGATCCAGACCTAGGTTAGGATACTTTTCAACCGCCTGGTCTTGGAAGTTGAAGAACCCATCTACAAAAGCCTTGGCGACCTCCATTCTAACTTTCTCAATTTCCTTACGCTACTCCTTAACCAACTGACACTCGACAGCTAGGGAATTATTCAGGTCAGCAATAATGGTTTGAGACTCTTTCAGCTGTATCGTCAGAACCGCCTTGTCGGCATCAGAGGAGATCAGCTTGTTAGCCTGAACATTAAAGTCTTGCTGCAAACAAGCCAACTCTTCCAACTAGGAGGCCAGTTGTTCCCGCAAAAAAATCTCAAAAGTGGCGGTGGCAATCAACTGTCGAAAAGCTCGAGCCCTTTGGTCAAAAGTATTCTCCAACTCAGATTCAGCAGCTAAACCCCATCTCAAGAGCTCAGCATTCTGTTGTCGAGCCTCTTGAAGCTCGGCCCTCCTCTAAAGAGTGTCCTCCCTTAGATGGTGAACCTCCGCTCCAAGGGCGCAGACGTGTGTCACCACCCGAGGACAAAGAGAAAAATAAAAACACTACAAAGTTACAACAAGAGAAAATTAAAGGAAAAGACAAGCCCTACCTCGAGAAGTGCGTGGAGCGCATCTCGACTCCTACCTCGGAAAGGTCGGCTAACAGAAATACAAAGGTCAACCTGGGAAATTAATTCCATAAGCACACAACTGCTGAGAGTCACTTTTGTCCAGTAGGCTCCTCTTAAGATCGACAATCGGAGCTAAAGCAGCACGACCCGAGCTGGGACCCATAACTGTAACATGGGAAGAACCACGCCGAATTGGCTCTCTCACTAGATTGGGCGCAACTGTGCCCACCGTTGCTTCCCCAGTGCTAGTTACTAGATTAGACACCGGCACCTCTTCGGCAATGGGCATAGGCACATAAACTGGCACTTCAACAGCACTAGGCAGTGCCTTAGGCATCAGAGGGAAGCTTGATGTCGGCAAGGCCGCCGGTACCTCGGCAACAACATCTAGAACCTCAAGCTCGGCACCTAAACTTGAGGTTGGGAATGAGCTGCTCTCCCCTAGTCTAGCCCTCTTCGCCAAAGATCTTGGACCCCGGGCTCGCCTCCTCTGGCCCACATGTTCCATGCTCACATTTCATTGGCATAGGAACTAAACAAGAAAGGCAGTTGAGGGAGTAAGCTCAGTTAAACACATCAAAAAGGGGATGGAAAGGAACAGAACAACAAATACTCACGGTTGCTCAGGACCGAAGAGAGTTCATGATGCATTAACTCGATAAAAAAAAATGTAGTCGAGCTCAAACTTGGGTCTCGCTAATCAGGAATGGGTACTCCCCTACAACACAAAGTAACAAAGCCATATACCAACTTAGATGTTGACAAGCACGGTAAGACTGAAAGATAAGACTCATTGAGCCTAAAAAACTCACCAAGGGAAGAACGCCTCTCCCAAACGGTGGGAACTTTGACCAGTGACATTGTTTGCGGCTCGGATTCCCAGCCTATCCCTGGAATGAAAAAGTACCTCTTCCTCTATCCTGTGGGCTCGAGAGGAAGGTCAGTAATTGGGATCTCCCCTCCCTGTCTCAGAGCGAAGTAATAAAATTAAGACAACTCCATGAGATGAAAAAAGTTGAGAAACTCCGCGAGAGTGGCTCGAGGACGGGTAAACATCCGCTCCCACAGCATAGGAAACACCAACAAAATAACCCATCCCACTGGAAATATCATAGTGGGGCAAAACTCGAAGAAATGGAGTACCTCTTTTACAAATGGAGGAATGGGGAACCGTAGCCCCAATAGGAAGTGGACTTCAAAGAAATAGACCCAATCTCTCATGTAGAGGTGATACAAGTTGCGCTTTGCAGTATGAATGACTACCCCATAGGGGAAAGTGTAGCAATTAGTGATCACCTAAACCTCTTTAGTACCGATTTCGCTGCTTTCGTCGTCAAGGTATACCGTTCGCTGGGTGTTAAGGATGAAATGGGGTGTACGCGCCATGTAGATAAGTAAAGAACTAAGTTGTAGGAAAGGAACTTTAGAGCAGGAAGCAAGAGCAAGAAAAGGAGAGATTCAAGGTGGAAAAAATCACTCACTAAGAGAACTATTTATAAGGACTGCTAGCTGGCAAACATCACATTCGTAGAATGCCTTTAATGCGCATAAATCGTATTTGATGCTCTTTGCACGTAGCTGTCATGGGGGAAATGGGCGCTACTTTCCAGGAGCCATTGTTATCCTTGACGACCCACGTTCCTAACTGAACAAAATTATCAAATTTGTAGTACACGAAAAGAAATGAAAAAAGTCCAAAATAACCCCATTAGATTTGGTCAAGTCATCTCGAAAAAAGGGCAAGGTCATCATGACAAATGGGTCAGTCAATTGACGGAGTCAGTTCAATAAGATGGGCAGCTCCATTTTCGCTCTTATTAGAGTTACCCTCAAGGGCAACTTGGTGATCACAACCTAATGTCACCAAAATTGGTGATAAATCCTACGACAACATAGCCCAAAGCAAGCACTTTCATCTATTAGAGCTGAAAAGAAGCAAAGTGAATCACAACACATTCATGGAAAATAAAAAACGAGTAAGAAGAATCAGTAACATTATCATTGATGAGAGGAAAATAGTACAAAATAGGGGTCGCCATCAAGCTACAGTTACAATGTAAAGAAGAAGAGATAGCAACAAGCCAGGCTCAAATGACAAACTCCCCACCACCACCAACCTCCTAAGTGATTGTTTCTTTCACTAGGCTCCTCGACCCCAGCCACCTTAGCCACAGGTTCCTTCTTGGCACCGAACACCTCAGTCGCAGTTTCCTTTTTAGCCTCCACTCCCTGACTGGCCTATTTAGCCACTTCAGCCATTTTCTTCAACCTGAGAGTGGCACGAAGGAGTCCAGATCGAGGTTGGGATAAACATCCTCAACTTACTCCTGAAAATTTATGAACCCCTTCACAAAGGTAGTAGTGCTCTCTTTGAGGAGCTTAGAGACTTTGGCCCTCAAAGACAACACTTTTGTATCCTTCGCTGCCAACTCGAAATCTTTGGCTTTAAGCTCTGTTTCTTTGGCTTCCAGCTGGGAATCCTTAAGCTTGGTGAGGTCCTGATAACGGTTGTTCAGCTTGTCATAAATTCTCTTTAGTTCAGCTACCTCTGTCGTTAGAATTCTTGCCTTCCCTTCAGCAGCTTCCTTACCCACCAATGCAGTATTGGTAGATTCCCTGGCCTTCATTAGCTTCCTTTTATGATGGAAGTCCATCATTCTCACACAAGCAAGCGACTAACAAAAAGAGGAATCATTTAGCACGGGAAAATGACAAAAATGCCTTAGAAGTATACTGGAGAAAAATGCAAAGAAGGACATGGTATACCTCAGCCAAACCCCCAATGGCATGCTGAATCTTCTTCTTGAAAGGAACTCGCATAGCCACTATAGGATCTGATGTGGGAACCAGCTCGATCAAAGCAGTCACGATGGCCTTAGGGTTGCGAAGGAATCTACTCCCCTGGGCTTTGGACTAGGGAGGGATGGATTCCCCCTTATTGGCTTTCTGTGGAGCAGACTGAGGGATAACATGAGAAGCTGTTGCAGCCGTGGGCTATGCTGGTAAAGACTCCTCGGGTAAAGATTTGTTCTTGGGAAGCTCTGGGGCAAGAAAGGCAAGGCAGCACCTTCAAGGGAAGGCAAGGTCCTCACGTTTTTGCTTCACAGTGGTAGATGTTGGCCTAGACATTTGCACCTCTTTGGGCGACAATTGTGAACTCTTTATTAACCTCCTCCTTTTTCTCGATTTCTTGGCATTCGAGAAAGCCGCCATAATGAGATCGTGATCCATAGATTTAGATTAGGGGGTAAGCAACGCTACTGGTTGCGGCACAGGGTCAACACTCACAGGTGGCCCAAGCTCGTACACAAGATCGGAGAAGGATTGCAAGCTAAAAGCTTCGACTTTAGCTACTCTAGCCGCCTCTTCCGCATTAATAGCCAAGAAAAAACCTACGAGACAAGTTAAAAGTTAGCCAGATAATAGTAAAAATGAATATGAAAGGAAAGGCGTAGCTAATAAATTGGCCTTACTGGTGTTCCTTGGGATCCCCTAAAACCTAGGAATTCAAGGGACGTCATCAGGTTTCCCCGACAGTTCCCAGGACTTGCCTCTAACAAAGAAAAACCTCAGCTTCCATTTGTTGTAGGAAGATGGAAGCCCAAAAATCAAATTGTTTGCCTTTACCCTCTTGGCAAAGTACAGAAAGCCTAAAGAAGGAGAGGATTTGAGCTGAAAAAGGGAGGCAAATTCTCGAATTATGGGATAAGAGTTGTTTCCACTCTTGAACCAATGGATGAGGAAGCTGACCAGAAGACCCTAGTTGTTTAGAGATAGCCGAGCTAGGCAAACATTATAAAAAGCAAGAATATCCATGATGAAAGGATGAGCAAAAAATTGGAGGTCGACACGAAAAGAAGATTCAAAAAAGCAGGTTATCATAGGAATAGAGGAGTTGCACCTCTTTTCCTCCTCAAGAGAATGCAATAATACAGATTCAGTAAAATGGTATTCCTCCCTTAACTCCTCCAAATCTTCATTATCAAGGTGACTAGAGTTTGACTCGGCACAACAGGTCAAGTCGGATAAATTATGACGAATCTTTTTCTTGGGAACCGAAGGCGGAGCCATCTTAGATTTCCTCTTCTTAGAATGACTGGAAGGAATGGGGTGCAATGCTAAGGGAACCCGAACTTCTACCAAAGGGGCTGAGGTCGAAACCTCAGTGGCTGACCTAGAAGTCTCCTCGGTAGGCTCCCGGGGAAGAAACTCTAAATTCTCTACTAAAGGGAAAATCGATTGCCACCAGCTGATACATCACCAACGGTGGGAGAGGATGTCTACTCCTCAAAACGGGCGCTAGTAGAAGTTACGAAAACCCCCTCAACACCATCGTCTACCTCCTCCTTGAATTCAGATTCAGAAAAAGAAACAACTATCCTTATTGCTGGCTCAGATCACAAACCAGAATATAGAGACGATAAGTCTAAGACGCAGTCCGTCAAGAATAAAGGTCTCAAGCATCAAGTCCAAACTAAGGATAGCCTTAACAATAGAAAAGGGTCTACAAATCGTGAAAGGAAAGAGAAATCACCGGAATGACTCTTGAAATAGCTAAACCTCCAAACTAGGAAACGAAACCCAAAACCCCACCAAGGAGGGTTGAAGGGATCCAGATTGAACAAAAAGAAGGTAGAAAGAAGAATGTACCTAATCAGACGCTAGAATCAGAGGGGAACTGGGAACGAAGAAACCCTAGATCGTCGAAGAGCTTGGAGCAGACACCTCAAAAACCGGAGGAAGAAAGAGAGCATGAAGAGATGAAAATTCAAAAGCACGAAGTAGGAAATGCGAAGAGATTTTCCCTTTTTTATACATAGCATTTATTTCATGTCAGGTGCGTGGAACAGAGCGTGTGAAGGAAATCGTACCAAAAGACTACCCTACAGGTGACAAATGCGTCCCTCTAGGCATAACCGTCTCATCATAGCAGACACAGGTTAACCTAGCACAACCCAGGGCAGCACCGACAATCATGCGCAATCGTCATTCAGGAAAACCGTGCCAAATTCAGAAAAGATATTTTTAACCCCAGGTCAGTGCTGACGTCATCCTTGTGACCTGGAGCTTGGGGGATAACAGATAAAGATGGGATTTTAGGTATGGGGCACCCTGATCAAAGGCCCAATAGGTCCAGAAGGCTTTTACTCGCAGAGTGGCCCAAACCACTCACTCGCAACCAGTCCACTCCAAGATTAGAATAGACCACGCCCAAAGGATGAAGCTTGATAGTACCTAAAGGCTTGAAGTTCAGCCTAGCCCTAATCCAGCCCAGCAAGAGGTCAGCTAGGTAGAAAAGAGCATGGTCCCTTGTCGATCCTGAACCGCTCCCGTCGCTCCACGTGTCCAAAAGGAAGAGAGACAACTTCTGACATCCATAACGAACACGCCCTTTCTACCACAAAGAATATTAGTGCACGTAACCGCTCAAAGACCGTGGATGTAGTGACGTCATATGGTAGAGGTCATTATAGGACAAAAGTAGAAGGGCTCACAGAATTAACAAAAAGGAGGAAGGAGTCGTAAGAAACCTTAGAGGGATCACCTGTATAAATAGGACACTATTACCCTATGGAACACACATAATCATCCTCCTCCTCAATGTCTACTCAGTTAATTTCATAGATAAGGTTGTACTCTCTAAGCATTTTCTTAAAAGAAGGTGCTAAGTCGAACAAACCGCTGTAACCGTCTTCTTCAAGCAATATATACATCTCCAAGGAGCAATAAACTTTATTATAGTAGACGTAACCTTAGTTTTTCAATTAAGGTGAACCATTTACACAATGTCTTGGTTTTTCTCTCACGACTTTATCCATTTCTAGTCCATATACTTGCTCTATCCCCTTTCTTGCCCATTTGACTGTAGTTCTAGATCTGGGCTAACATTTCGAACACCATTAGATATATACTTTTACAAGTTAAACTCATAAAAAAAAATTTAAAATAAAATAATTTTTAAAAGAAAAAATTATTCAATAATATATAGATTTGTATTCACAATAATACGTATATATAAATAAAATAATAATAATAATAATAACGGATAAAATAGGAAGGGATAAGTGTCTGTTATTTTCATATACATTTATCGTCGGATAAGCATAGACCTTCCTAATTCAAACAAAACCGATTTCGATCGAATATTAATTTTTATCCGTCCGCTGTATCCCAGCAGTAAGAAACTAAGGCAAAAAGAGTTAAACACTCTCTCGTCAATTTCTTGTTCACTTCTCCACAAAATTGACTCATGACATCTCCGATCTTTATCTTTCTTGACCGCTCAAATACCATCTCTTCGTCTTTCATTCATTTCTTTACTCGGTATCCTCAAAAAACAAAAGAACATATTACAATATATACGCATATATGGATTATATATGGAGAGAGAAAGCACAGAGTATGGGCAGACATCGAGTCTCCTACTTACCAGAATAAGCCCCGATATTAGCTGTGATGGTGAGAGGCAACAGAGTAGTTACTTTTCCTCGCCTGCAACTGCTGTTGTTGTACTCAGCACCTTGGTCGCTGCGTCTGGCTCATACGTTTTTGGCTCTGCTGTAAGTATATATGTAGTGTGTTTCTACTACATGTATATATATGTTTGTGTCTGTGGTACAATATTTATATTTTTAATAGTAATTTATTTTAATTTTTTAATTATCTAATTTAAAATTAAAGTGAAAAGGAAGAAAATATCAATCTCGACTGTTTTTATAAATTAAGAATTTAATTTTTTAACTGTAATATTATAGATATAATGTGTGTGTGTGTGTGTGTGTGTCGGGGAAGTGTGTGTGCGTTACTTGTTGGTTGATCTGTGTAATTAATGCTGTTGATTGCATGATAGTGAATAGTTGGGTCATTGGGTGCCTATGGTATTCGAATAGGTTGCTTTTGAGATTGATTAGGCATGATTTAAATTTCCTTCTCCTACGCTTCTTATACTGTGTAGCTTTTCTCATTTGTACTCTGTGATTGTGGAGATATTTATTTGAAACAACCAGTGTCTGACTCCCTGTTTTATATTCGATAGAAAATTGAAGTGAATGAATTGCTCTTGTAGAATATATGCCTCTGTTTGAACTACAAAAGTTCTTTTACAAAGTGTAAGGGAAGGAAAAAGTTTTAGGGTGCTTCCTTTTGTTTTTACCTTTTTGTAGGGATGATTGCACCCACTATGCACCTTTCCGACTCGTGAGGTCGAACTCAACCATGTACAGAGAGTCGAACTTATCACTTGAATGATGAGGTATTATTACACCCATACCCGTATTGGAACACCCTTGATAGCCATGTTACAGGAGAGCAATCTCACCGCAAGGGCCGTGAAATTGGAATTAGAGCTTGAGTTACTAGGCACTCAGGAATAATAATGTTATGAAAAATGTGTTATTACCTATGCTGAGAAAACCACCCATTAAAGTGATCGATAGCCTTGGTCATTGAAGCATAGTCTAACTTGGGATCATTATTTTGTTTCAAGCATTTAGACTCATTCTTCTGAATCACGAGAGTTCTATACAACTTTTTATGATGCAATTTAACCTCCAAGAGTCAATCAGAAGGAATTCTAGGTGAGATTCTGAGGTCCATATTTTCTATTTCTAGAGTTATATCTGACATTTCGTCATTTGTGAGGCAACTTGATCGTAGGATAGGAGAGTGCTAAGGAATTTTGTATAAGTTTGCTAAATAATTATTTGTTTTCAAATGTTTGTTCAAGCTTTCGAGGTCTGGGAAAAGCTCCTATTTCGTCCAGAAAACTTAAATGCTCTCTGGTATTACCAACCACCCAAACTCTAGATTTCCTAAACTAGTTTATTATAATCTTGTCCATAAAGTTTACTGATGTTGCCATATGTTTTCTGGTACCAGTGCGATAGAACCATTCATTTCTTCCCCGCTAATCATTGCATGGAACTATTTCCTTCAAAATAGAAGTAAAAACTTTATCAAGTTTGAGGTGTGGGACTGCAACTCACAATTATGAGGTTTCCTTGAAGACATATTTTGAGATTTACAAACATACTGACTGATGATGTACAAAATAGGTTATGTACAATCAAATCAGTAGAGTGTATGACGCAAGACAATTGACAGAAAAATTAATAATAATAGACAAAAATTGGGTGGTTGGGCCGAGGTGACCTAACTACTGAAGCTGGCAACGGTAGCCAAAAGACTTTATTAATGAGGGCAAAAAATAGTAGGTGAGAGAGAAAGCGTAAACTCAAGGTGTAATGTGTGTGAAATATCGCCTTGTCCCTCATGTGTAATGGGCTTGCAATTTATAGATACAAAACTCCAGTTGAGGCGGTGGCGTGAAGGTGAGGCTACTAGCTTCTCTAGAAGAAGAGGTACTAGCTTCTCCAGAATAAAAGGTACAATTAAGAATAGATACAATTAAGGATAGGTGCTATCTTCGAGTAATAGCTATGCCGATGTTTACTCCCCACATGCGTTGCCCCAGGGTCTTCTTGAACTTCGGACTGGGATGAGGCCATTAGCTGAGCTTGACCTGCTTTTTTAACTAATTGGAGTTAAAATTGGACTTAACCCACTAATCAGGTCCAGGCCCAGCTAGATCTGGGCTCGTCACTGACTTCTACAAGCGTATATAAGAATCCCAAGAATTAAACCCTTTTAGTTCTTCTCCTGCTCAAAGATCAAAATATCATTTTGAAACGGTCAAAACATCTAAAACGTTTCGTAAACTGAAATGAATTAATGATGAAATCGAAATTCTAATACTTCAAGGTGTTCCATAATGTTTCAAAATATTTTATTATATTTTAATGCATTTACACAATTATTTTGGACTATTTTAAGGTATTTCAAGATATTTTGGTATATTTTGACCAATGTTTAAAAAAAATAATTCTTAAATTTTTTATTTGTTTTATTCTATTTTCAAAACGTTTCAGAAATACGTCGAAACGTTTCCGTTTTAGGTGACCGAAACTATTCACTGATACAAAATTTTGTTTCTTACTCTTACATCAGAGATTGGATGTCTTATTCTTTTGAAGCTAACCATCAACAAAACAAGTAACTGTAGGTGTGGGAGAAAGAGAAGGATGATCTTTGTGGCAATATTTGGTGAAACTAAGAAGTGTAATTTGATCATAAACCCAAACATAAGGAAGGGATGGGGAAAGCAACCTATCTATTGTACCTAGCCAAGCTAAATATATCATTGTCATCCATAGTGTCTCAGCCAAGCTAAATATATCATTGTACTGAGCCAAGCTAAATGTGTCATTGTACCTAGCCAAGCAACCGATCTATTGTACCTAGCCAAGCTAAATATGTCATTCGTTCATTCTAGATAAATTGAAGGTGCAGTTCCGAGGTAATAGCTTGTGGCGTCTTAATTTATACTGAAAGATATATCATATTGAATCAACCCCGATATTTGGGACTATGTTCTTGGTGGTTGAGTTGTGTGGAGTTTTGGAAATTCTGTTTGCCAACCATCAATCAGACTCCCAAATTGCTTTTTCTATTTTTTTTTTGTCAAATTGACCTTCTAATCCTTATTTTAGCATTAGAACCAAGATACTTTACTGGCTGGAATATCAGTAATCAAACTGTGAAATTCCCAATACAACGATTTTTAACCAAGTAAATTCCAAACCTGGCCCTTTCAATGCATATAACCTTTCTCTGACCTCTTAGAAGTACTCTTATGAAAGCTTTACACAACCAAGAATTCCACAAAACTTTTTCCAGGTGGTGCTATGACTTGTACTTCTGTCTTATGTCTAACTGGATGAAATGTTCAGTAAGCATGTTTGGATTGTAATCCATGGGAAAATACAACCCTTGATCATTTCCAATTGATCAGCTGTTGCTGCACTTGATTTATACCTTCTGTTGGTTGGCTTCTGTGGTTCACAGGAATGTGCTCTGCTAGAATCCTATGAACTTCGGCAATCAGAAGTTCAACAGTTGATTTGATGCCAATTTCTGGTCAAAAATGTCATGGATGTAATGCAGAGAATTTATGAATACATAGCAGAGTTTTTCTCTTCAAAAATTAAACTTGTCGCACCTAATTTCTAGCATAATTAATCAAGTGAGGGCTGAACTAATGAGACATATTGGTTATGCAGGTTGGATATTCATCACCTGCTCAGTCTGGAATCATAGATGATCTTGGTCTCTCTTTGGCAGAGGTCAGGGTTAAACTTCTATACTATTATTATAATCTAAACACCATTTTAGAGATGGGATTATTTTAGATGTTTGAGGCCGTGCACTGTGCTGTGCCATAATGTTGACATAATGAATGCTTGACACTGGAGAATATTGGTTATGACTTGTCATGATTGTCTGAGAAATGCTATAACATCAATGGCATAGCTAGTGATCATACTTCAGATATAAAGCAAACAGAAAGGATTATGATTATTTGATTGAGCAAGATGTTTCCCAAAATGTGAGTTAATACTGGCCGCACACAGCTTTATAACAAAACAAAGGGTGAAAACTCAATTCTGTTCTGCAGCAATTACACCTTTGTGAGGGAAATTGCGTTATCACAAACATTGTTTAGAAGAAGAAGGAAAAAAAATCATTTAGCTATCATTGTTCTTACTGCTTTTGTGGGTAGTTCACTAGAATTGTGCATGTATTTTTTCTTTTGTGAATAGTTACTCTCATCTTAAATTAAGTTTTATTTTTGACTAGCAGTTTTATTGCGATGTTGCTAGTACTTTGGTTTTCAGTAGTTGGTATTATGTCGAATATATATGTTTTCAAAGATTAGCTGACCCCAAATAGTTCAAACAAGGCTTAATTGAGTCGAGTTGAGTATATTTGTTTTCAAATAGAAAGACCAGTCACCAATTTTCGGGCCTGAACAAGGGAATAAAACAATCTTCCCATCCATTAGTGTTTGTCCAATGTTTTAATTTGATGTACATACTTGTCCATGTCAAAATGAGCTTGTCGCAAGATTATTACTTCGTTTTTTGTCCAAAAATTCAAAAATGTTAACCAAGGACTCAAGGTATGTCTTTCCATCCACTGAAAGGTCAACTGAAAATCATGGGGACAAAAACTGCACTGGGCAAAATGGAATACTATAAGTCAAACAAAATAATGCTGCCGTTGAATAGTTTGGGCATATTAGACCTCCCCCCGAATCAAAAAGAAAATGAAAACATAGAAGAGAGCAGAGGTATTTGATTGTTTGGGGGAGGAAAGGATTTCACAAAATTTCATAATGGAATCATGTAGTGGAAAGTTGCCTGTAAGAACCCTGCTGCAATCCGAAAACCTTGCCTTATTACCAACTATTATGAACTTTGACGTCCTTATTTTATGGACAGCAATAGATGGCCAGATCAGATAGATAATACTCTTTTGGCTACTTTTATACTTGACTAAATTTGTATTCTTATTAGTCTAAAAGAAATGGAAGCTCTAAACACATTTTTTTTTATGTGATCCAAACACAGTTACAAACTCCGAAACCTTTGGAGCCTACCAACTAAAATAACTAGCACACCTAGCCTCTTAACAATAGTGCAGTTATCATTTGTTAACACCCAAGCTTTCCAATCTCAATAATCCAGAGGAATGTGATCTGGAATATAGGTTTCTCCATCAACTTAATACATGCCAATCTTCTACTGAGCTTTTTTCGCTAAACCCAACTAATGAGCTGGATAAAGATTTAGCACTGTAAAAAGATAAAACCATGTTGGACTGCCCTATTGCACATAGACTAACACAAAAGTCATCTGACATATGTTGAAGAAAATCAATTTTGCACTTCATTTGAGCTATCACTTTTATTAGTAGTTGATGAGGAGATGGGATTTTGTTTGGGAAGTTTTCATTGTGATTTAACCATGAGTTTTCTGCATTTGAAATATATATGACTGAATATGTTTTAGGTATCTTAATAGAGTAGATGGTGCAATATACCGCCTCATGAAACATAGAATCCATTATTATAATATTTTGTCTACTCCTTTTCTAGACAAGCAATTCTCTAATTAATTTTCTTTCCTCCCCCTATTCTATTTGTTGGCATTATTTTACAGTATGCTGTTTTTGGATCAATATTGACCATTGGAGCAATGGTTGGTGCAGTAATGAGTGGAAAGATAGCAGATCTCATGGGACGGAGGGGTGTAAGTTTTTCTAATATACTTTGGATATCTTCATGCCTAACACAAAATATAACAATTTCCCAATTCTTCAATTTATCTCATATGATCTAATTTCTGCAGACAATGGGATTCTCGGATATTTTCTGTCTCATTGGGTGGCTTGCAATTGTATTTGCAAAGGTTTCTTTCTTTCTCTTACCTTCTTCCCCTAATTTTTTTATTTTTGTTTATTTATAGTCCACTTAATTGCGGAGGAACTGAATTCATGCTTGACATTTCATGCCCTTTTATGAATCAAAAGCGACCTATGAATTCATGCTCTGTGCTCACTGACCTTTTTGTAACGAAGATTTCTGAAACAAGGGATTAAACCCCTTCTCCTACTGTAGCAGCATTACAGGTTTTGTTGTTGTCGTGTTCTAGTGCTAATGTTGCTGCTACAGAAATATGCATCTCTTTTCCAGATTTTTGAAATATAATTGACTTAATGGCTGACAATAGGGTTCTTGGTGGCTCAACCTTGGAAGATTGTCTTTGGGATATGGAATTGGGCTTCTTTCATATGTGGTAATTGCAGTATGTTTTGCATTTCATATCAGACTGGATTATCTGTATGACACGTTGAGAATTTTGCATTTCAAATATCAAACAGGTACCTGTATACATAGCAGAAATTACACCTAAGGATCTTCGAGGAGCATTTGCGGCAGCAATTCAGGTAAAGCAGGACAATATTAGTTCAGAGTGAAACTTCGAGTGGTAATAATGCAGCTACATGCTCCTGATCTACAGTTGATGTCATGTTGTGGCGTATCTGTAATGTATCTCGTAGGAACTGTCATCTCGTGGCGCACCTTGGCTCTAATAGGTAAATTTTTGGTTCTTGTACTGTAGTACTGACTTACCGTTACTGAATTATTTTGACATTTCCATAAGAATTGTTTTCCTACCGATTAGGGACTATTCCATGTATGCTACAGCTTCTGGGTCTATTTATCATCCCAGAGTCTCCGAGGTGGCTGGTGAGTCCAAATCAAATACAGTTTCCGGTTGTTCAAGTGGTGATTTGATTATGCTTAAAATAAATGGGTTCTTTGCTTCTCTTTATTGTGGCTTCCAACCAATGGGTCTTTGGTCCAATAGTACTCCTTACCTTGTAAAGGGTTTGCCTTCTTGAGGTCAAAGGTTCATGACCCCTTCCTCCCTCCCAAAAAAAAAAAAAAAAATCTTTATTGTGGCTTCCACACGACACTTTCGACTCTTTGAGTTATAAATTTCACAGCCAACTTTTCCATGGCTAAATGCTCATTTCCCTAACAGAGTGGCCAACACAAGGCCAGCAGCTGGTGAAAAGCTGAATAGTGGTTAATTAACTCTCTACAGGCAAAAAAGACTCGGGGTAATGATTGTGAAGCTGCTCTACAGCGCCTTAGGGGGAATAATGCCAATATCTCTGAAGAAGCAGCAGAAATTAGGGTGACTGTTTGACTTTGTTGATTCAATAAGGAGTAACTGTTTCTTGTAGTCAGTTCTAGTTAGAGTTTATATATTGATTCATTGAATTAATTTTCTTTCTCCAAGTCCTCAGGATTCTCTTTATTCACAGGATTATACAGAAACCCTTCAACGGCTATCAGACTCTAGAATGCTTGAATTGTTCAGTCGGAAATACACTCACTCACTCATTGTGAGCCGTCTGGCTCTATTCAATCTTGAAGCATGTTTCCACTGTTCACTTATTGAATTATTATATGGGTAGTTTAAATTTGGTTCAGGTTGGGGTTGGACTTATGGTTTTGCAACAGTTTGGAGGAGTCAATGCAATTGTCTATTATGCAAGTGCTATTTTTGTGTCTACTGGCAAGTAAACCTACTTTAGTAAAGTTCTACAACTGATGGTAACCGAAAAAAAGAGAGTTAATTAGTATGAATCTCTGGCTTATAACAGGGTTTTCGAGTGGGACTGGGAGTATAGCGATGGTTGTTGTTAAGGTTTTTAACTTCCCTTCTGTTGATTTTGTTTTTCGGATGTTGCACTGTATATTGCTAAGACATCTATGGGTTTTCTGCAGGTTCCAGTGACATTGCTGGGTGTACTCTTAATGGACAAAACTGGACGAAGACCGCTCCTTATGGTACAAAGGGCAAGATGTCTTTTTGGAATGTGCAATATAGTTTCATTTAAACTCACATTGAAGTCTTCTACTGTTGCAGGTTTCTGCAGCTGGAACCTGCTTGGGTTGCTTCCTTATAGGATTGTCATTCTTATTACAGGTATCTGCTAATGTATATTTATTGCTCTCATGAATTTGTGTTTGTCTGTTCTAATTAATTCGTAAAGAATCTAATTCTGCCAAGAGCAGGATCTTCAGCTGTGGAAGGATTTCAGTCCCATTATGGCGCTTGGTGGTGTATTGGTAATTCAATTTGACCAACTGGGAATCCTTTCCCTTTCTGTATAAAGTGGCATTAGAAACTGTTAACTGGAGTTTTGAGATTTCTGTATTGGGCATTTTTAATTTCTTCATGGCCTCTTAATCAAACTAAAGTGCATGGATCTTGGGTCTTGGTCTTGTTAGCCATTATAGTTAGGTATGGCTACTGCACCGAAAAAAAATTCAGTACCATACTGAAAAATAATTTGTGGTTATAAATCTTTGATTGATCATGAAAAGAAATAAACTAAAGCCAAATAATAAAATAAGAGAATTTTACATTTATCACATTCTCGTTGGTAAAAAAAAAAAGGAAGTATGGTATTGAAAAACAACTTTTCTATGCCATAGTTGGACCCAAGTAATTAACAGTTCACAATTTTGGTGCGGTGTGATCTTTATTATAGTCATACAGTCCTTGCTTATGGCTATAGGACTAAGGAGATGAACTACAATTATTAATTGATGGGACTTTGTAATTAGTTTCATTCTCCTACAAGCAAAAATAGCTGCTCTGGAACAACTAGTACTACTGGATATTTTGATAGAAGAATACACCACCTGCTTCTATCCTTTAAATTTAGCAAAAGTTTCTATGGGTCAATGGATATAATCGACCTTGAAATTTATGTTTTTGATACTGCAAGCAGGTGTTTACAGGATCATTCTCATTAGGCATGGGAGGAGTCCCGTGGGTTATAATGGCGGAGGTAGGTGCTGAGTTGGGCTTCATATTATATGACCTATTTTCAAGTTGTTCTAAATGTAACGGAGATATTTGTATTTTAGTACATATAATGGTTTTTGTTTCAGATATTTCCTATGAATGTGAAAGCTGAAGCTGGAAGCCTGGTGACAGTAGTTAACTGGTTTGGTACTTGGATTATTTCATATGCTTTTAACTTCTTAATGGAATGGAGCTCTGAAGGTAATGAATCTCTCTCTCTCTCTCTCTCTCTCTCTCTCTCTCAAGTATTGTATAGGAACTTACCAGATCCATGTTTTCTTTCAGGAATCTTTTTCATATTTTCAATCATATGTGCCTTAACCATCCTGTTCGTTGCAAAGCTGGTTCCAGAGACTAAGGGGCGCACATTAGAAGAAATACAAGCATCTATGAATTCATTCAGAGCGAAATGAGTATCTTAGCATCCTTGTATAACACTAGAGTATCTACGAATCGGCCCCGGAGGGCAAAACATACATTTTACACCTCGAATTGACTAGAGTATTGGATCGCGACGAAATTTTATGGGGACCTCTGTATGAATTTTAGGAAACTTTTGGGATAAACCAGAGGTCTAGGGGATCTACCACAAACCCACACAAGCTAATGAGGAGGGCAGTGCCCCCCCCCCCCCCCCCCCAATCCTCCTACTCTTCTTTCTTATTCCCTTGGTCGTTGACTTGCCCTACTCCTCTGTAAGTAGTCCAACACCCCTACTTCATCCCCTTGTTTCTCTCTTTACATTCAATCTCTTTCCTTCATTTCAAGGTCAAAACATTCACCACATGGCCTAATTTTAAGACCCACAAACCACACCCTCAAACTCTCCTTCTACCTTTACCAATTCAAGGCCAACGTTGATTAAAACCTTGTTTTCCAAAATCAAACCAAACTTGCAACTGAGCTTTTAACCCTTAAAATGACCTCTAAACTTGAATCCAAGGACTAAAATGAACTCCTTGGGTCCAAATTAGTTGGGAACATGACCCACTTTAAAACTTAAACATGAATTTAAGAGAATCAAATTTCAAGTTTATTTTCAAACCTTAGTTTCTTACTCTACGTCCATCGACCTCGGCCGACCTCCTAGTCACTTTCAAATAAGAAAAATCCACCCAGTAACACGACTACAAAGTTTAATTAGAGCGAAAGAAAGCTTGTATGAAACTCGGTTAAGAAATCCAAACCCACCACATGCTTTAAACACAAATCCGAAACACCATACCATACCAAATCAAAATCAAAGCTTACTCACGAATTCAGAAGACCAAAATGAAGAGTTAGACATAGCTCTAGTTATTTGAATCTCATTGTAGCAAAAACCCAAAAATTTTCTCTAACATCTATTTTTTCTTTTTCTCTCTCCTCCATTCTTATCCTCTCCCTATTATATCCCTATCCACAAATATTTTCAAAAACTTGCACGCTGGAGGCTTGCATGAGTCCCTTGCACCACCGGCTACCACCTCTAGCTTCCTCGAAGAGAGGTGCTTAGAGGGCAATTTAGTAATTTCACCAAATTGTCCAATTTTGAAAATTTATAAAAATTCAAACACATTCAATAAATAAATAGAAAAATACTAATTAATTTATTGGAGCCCTACCCGACCTCTGATTAATTCTACCAAGTTAACCCATAACCCCTTAACTTGCTAGAAGCGCTCTAACCATGGTTCGTCCGAATATTTGTTTTGACCCAATTTTCTTCACTCGAACACAACCATCCTTGTAGTTTGAACCTCACGCCCAAATTGAACACCTACACACTCACTATGGTGTCTCCCCTTTCTTGGTTTATGTAACACCCCAAAACACACCCTGGACGACATTACATTATAAAGTCATTCATGTTATGAGAGCACTAATATAATTCCTTAAAAAACAAGACTTCATTTGTCATCCACGAATATTTATAACATTATTCAAAAGAATAAACTCAAGTTATGTCTACTACATCTCAAAAATTAATTAAAGAAGCGCAGCGGAATAAACAAAAGAAGCTAGATTACACAATGTTCTAAAAGAATGTCCTAGTCTAGTACAAAAGGAAAGGAGGTCGCTCTATACGTCCACCGGGATCCACACTCCCGTCCAGTGGAGTCTCCCAAGTAGCGGGCTCTTCGACCCTTACGTCCTCCTCCTCAAGCGGGTAATCTGAAAAATGTTAGCGATAGGGGGTGAGCACGAAGTTCTGTAGAAAAATTCTCTCAAACTCATACAAGGTTTATAAAAGTATTTTAAACGATCGGTTTCAATTTTAACATAACATAGATACATAATTTGAAATAAAGCAGTGACATTTAAAAAGGATCTCAAATTTATGTAAAAATATTACTTAAATGAATAAACGAGCACCACACACAAATAATAATCATTGATTACCATAACCAATTCTCAACAATTCTTTTGGTAGGTGGCATACTTTGTGGTAACCTCCACCCCCCTTTAGATCACCTTTGATTCTCAAGCATCTTTACCGAGAATCTCTTGAGAATAGATGAACATCCTTACATGAAACCTCTCACAAATCACTACATTGTTTCCCAAGCATCCTTACCGGGAACCTCTTGAAAGGGGGTGAGCATTCTTACAAGGAACCTCTCACTCATGTGCATCGCAAACAACCCAACCAAGTATACAATTCCAACATTTATCTTAATTTACAAGCATTTATCCAAAATCTCCAAAATATATCATGTAACAATTCTACAACCAACTAAGAAAATACATGAGATCACAATACCATCATTTTTCTACCCAACACAAAGCACTAAGGTTTCGAAATCTATAATAAAGAAAACATTTAGGAAGAAAATATATTACTCTCCAAAAGTTAGGGTTTTAAAACTAGAAAGAAAATTTCATGGGTATTAAACTCTACTTTGTTCAAAACATGTAATTCTTGCAAAAAGCCTAAGAGAGGATGATTACATAACATATATATATATCATTGATAGCTAAAACATACATATATAAATACCCTAGCCTCGATGTAAGTGAATGATAGAAAACCCCTACCTTGAATCCTTAGTTTGTAGGAAGAACTTGAGCTTTGATCTTGAATCTACCCTTAAATCTCTTATTTTTCCCTTCCTTTCTTCCTCTCTAATGCTCTCTAGGGTTCTAAGAGGTGTGGGGTGAGAGTGGACTGAAAGAAATGACAGAAAATGGGATGAAAATGAGGTTTAAAACACTTCAGCCCCGAAATTCACTGTTCACAGTCTGTTTTGGTTTTTTCTAAAATTACGATTTTACCACTAAGAATCTCCAATTTGATCCATATGACTACCCTAAGGTTTTTCGACGTTTCAGATTCATTTTTAATGTTATTTTAACCTAAAAAAATTTATGTTTATGATTTATCTCAAAATCAAAGTCAACGTACACCCGAAACACTAAAGTTTCTATTTTACCCATCCGAATCGGCTATTAATGAAGTTTTACGTTGTTTGCAAATAAAAGGTGATAAATGGTGCTTCTTTAAGCCTTTTATACTTATTTGAAGCCTGAATGTACTAATTATTCTTAGATTTTGATTTAGGATGCAAATGGAGACGTTAAATACAAAACGAAGCTAATTGGACTGTTTTGACATCGCTTCGTTATCTGGGCATAACTCTCTCAGCCGAGCTCCGATTGAGATGATTCAAGATGCTATGAAATGATAAGAAAGAGCTCTAAAACTCATGTTTTGAGAGATATTGACTGCATCAAAGTCTAAATCGGGCTTGAAGTTGCAGTCAGTGCACTGTTCAAGCTAATTGGGTTGTTTTGACATCACTTCGTTATTTGGGCATAACTCTCTCATCCGAGCTCCGATTGAGATGATTCAAGATGCTATGGAATTCTAAGAAAGAGATATACAACTTTCATGTTTTGAGTTTTGAGAGATATTGACTGAATCAATGTCGAAATTGCGGTTGAAGTTGCAGCTAGTTCATTGTTCACGTCCTATTTCATCCCTTTTCCATTTCCAATCCATTCCTAAGCCAACCAAATCCATCCCAAACCTATCCAACACATATTTCTACACCAAACCTATTTAATACAAGTTCTAGGACCTAAAATTTCATATTTTCACTTATTAAAATCAAATTTCAACTATTATTTTCACTAACATTTTAAATCTCTACTTTTCCAATCAACCAAATTCAAACACACATCCCTACACATATCCACATTTTTACCACAATTATTTACTATATATCTATATACATATATAAAAAAAAATACGGGGTGTTACAGTCTAGCTCTTTGTAGTCCTCCTCATGTGTTCCATTTTGCTTCTGATCACAATTCGAACATTCTAGTTGTCACATTTGTAGTCAATTCCAATTGACAAAAATTTTAGAAATAAGGCTTTCTTCACACTGTGTCTCTTATTGTGAAGGAAGAGTAAAGTAGGGTTGTTGAATGATCCAATTAATCCAAGCTCGATTTGGTTTTAGCTCATTCAGGCTTCGTCAAATGAAAAAATAAATCCAATTTGACTAGAACTTTGAGCCAATTATGTAAACAAGTTGGATTCAAGTCATGTGTGGTTCAAATAGATATGGGAAATTTTTTGGCGAGGATTGCATATCATTGCATTATGGAGATACAACACGTATATACAAATTACATTTATGTCACCATGTATTTTACCTTACAGAAAGCTATAAAGCCATAGATGGTGCCTTAAACATAACAGTTTCCTATACTAAGGGATTTTATTATTGTACAGAAATATGATTTTATAGCTGTAACAGATTCTATATTTTAACAGAATGAAATTATCAAAACTTCATGTTACTCCCATTTAAAGTGGAGAGTCAAGGCGGCAAATTCCCAACTACCTGGGCAAAAGTTTTCCCAAGTGGTTTGATAAAAAAGGTCAGCCACCTGCCATGCAATTGCAAGGTAATGATACAACGAATGCCTGATTGGATTTTGTCTCGGACAAAATAATAATTGAGCTCAATGTGCTTGGTTTGTTTATGAAAAAGTAGGATGATGACAATGTGAAAAGAGAAGAATGTTATGATTTTTCTAGAAAATGAGAACTTGTGTGTTGTTTTTTCACTTTCCTTGAAATAGGAGAAGTATCCAAGAAATTGTGATACCTTGTAGTAGATCACGAAGTAAGTGGACAATAGCCCAATTAGATTTAGAAAAATGCTTTCAATTCAAGAGTACATGTAGAGCATATAGGAAGTCCCTGGCCTAGAGAACTCTTAAGATAGAAAAGAATACACATGGCAGCATCTAGATGAGGTTTGTGTGATTGTTGCATGAATTGATTGAGAATATGGATAAAATGGAAAATATTTAATAGTGTGATGGTAAGATAAATAAGATGGCCAATGAGGCAACAACATAGAGTGGGATACTAAAGATGTTCTCCATTATCAAGACAATTTCAGATTGTGCTCCATGGGAAAAGGAGCTACGAAACACCCAAAAGGCATATATTATCTAGATCATCAAGTGTGTACTTCCGTTGAGAAATGCAAGAAGACATCTTAAAGTCACAACTAGAGTGGATGTTTCATGATAATTAAATCTAGCGGTTTGAATGTAACCCTTAGCAACTAGAGGAACTGTATAATGATTTATTATGAGTTTGTATTTGGCACTTCATGCAAAAAAGTGAGAGAATTTACAAACAATTGTCTTGATGTTCAGGGTTAGTGAAGTAAACCTCCAAGTGTTATTTTTTTCAACGGCCTCTATTTCAGCATCCATTACACTTTGTCAATTAAGGTCCTACATAAAAGAATTTGTTTCAAAAGTAGCACAAATTTTTGTAATAAATGCACTATGATGAGATGGCAAATGATGATAAGAAATAACATTAAACTAATGGAATTGTGTGCCTTCACCTTGGGGCTCGACAATGAAGAAGACAACCTAGATAGAAAATTGGTCGTGGCAATAAAGTAATTGTAGTCGTGAAGCAAAACAAAGGGTTGGCAGGGGCCTTTTGAGATTTTCGAGTGGATTGTGAAGGGGTAGAAACATCACAAACATTAGAAGAGGGGGTATCAAGCTAATATGTTGGATCTTGTGCATTGGAAGTTAAGTAGAGACCAATTTGGGGGTGTAGATCTTGGAATTAGTAAGGGTAAGGGATTGGATAGGTGATTGGAGTTATATGGTGGGTTTCATGGAAAGAAAAAATGATTTCATAGAAAACCAAATATTAGATAAATAATATTTGGTGGGTGTGAAGGTTATAGACTTGGTAGGTTTTTTGGCTACATAGGTGTCCAACATCATTCTAGATCCAAATAATTAGGTGATATTTTTCATGTGCAAAGGATGGTGCAAATGGTTGCTTTGCTAATACAACAAGTCGAATGGTATTTTTATGGCCAATGTTTTGCTTTGATGAAGACTTTTATTTATGGAGTCGATAACCTAGTGGGTTATCATGTGAATTTTAGCACTTGCTTTTGGATCATGACACAATGACAATGCTCATAGGTTGGACAATCTTGGTGTTTTACCTCCACAAGAACTAACATTGGCCACAAGAGCACTAGCCTCAATTCAAGGGAAAATCATGGCGATTTCTCGTAGCCGCTCCTCTTGAAGAACAAAAGTATGTCTTTTTTAGATCACATTTATAATTGGATAATTTTGTGGAGTCCATTATAAATCTCAACCTTTTCATAGTCATGATGTGATCAAGTTCAAGAGAAAAAACCATCATTGAAGGAAGGAGATCAAGTGTCAAAACAATATTATTCAACCTCCGTATGCACCTTCGTGCTTAGAATAAGGTAATGACCTAAACACCTAAGATGAATCCTTAGTTATTTTTGACTTAGGTTGATTAGGATGAAAATATAATTGGAGGCAATCCGACTATGAATTCTAGCTGCTTTTTTTTTTTCTTAAAGATTTTCTAAATCATTTATTAGTTTTGAAAACATAGATTGATTCATAATTGGACCCCTCTTTGAGCAACACCAAGGGTGCTCAAGAGGACTAGTTTTTGCTTGATTTTGTACTTCAAAAATCGGTAGAGACTAAGCTATGCTCACTATACTTGGCTAGGTCGGTCTATTGACGACTTAGGAAATTAGAAGGGAAAAGGCCATGGAAGGCGGCATAGATCTCGATCGAGCGGTGCATGCCTTAGTCAATATTGAAACATGATTTTCATTCTAGTGACAACTGCCCTATGATCGTCCTCCAACCTATTAGGCGGTTGTTTGTGAATTTGAGTTCTTTTATTTACTAAGACTACTCTTGTTTTGGACCTATAAATAGTTAGTCTTTCCCACAGCTAGGTTAAGCCTCTTTTGAGATTTCTGAGAGAGAAAATTATTTTTTTACCTTGAGAGCTTCCACCACAATCTAGATCCCTAAATCTAAAGGCTACCACTAGAGATTCTACCGAACCTCACAACTTGAAGCAGAAGATCTTGTTGGTGAAAAAACCATTGGTGTGTGCATACCATAGATCATTGGCATTCCCATGATTGCTCAAGGCCTAGACGAATGGTGTAGTGGGGAGATCCAAGTTCTTGTATGTTGACTTATTGAGTAATACATTAGGCTTTGGCAAACAGAGAAGGTTCCCCACGGTTTTTTCCACGGAGAGTTTTCACGTCAACAAATCACTTGTATTCTTTATTTTTTATGTACACACTTATGATTTTTAGCATACGTATGCAATATGTGTTTGATGTGTTGATTGATTGATATTCATTCATCCATAGTGTGCAATTGGATTTGGGTTTTTAGGAGCGACGTGAAATTGATTATGAGTGAGTTAATTGAAGATTAATTTAATCAATAATCATGTGCAAAGTGGGTAGTGGTGACTCAAGGGGTTCTCACATTTATTGCTAAATCGTTGTGGGACGAGGTAATTGTGATGTGGCAGGTTTTTATTAGTAATCAATTGGGCTAAAATTGAAAAACCTATTCACCCCCCATCTAGGTAAAGTGTGTATTACTCTATGTGTATAAGCATAAAGGAAGATCCACATTAGGTTCCTTTTCCCGAAACGACAATTGGTATCAGAGAATGGTTGTCCTAAGATCATAGACATTAAGTGGATACTTTTTTTTTCTTCCTTGCCTTGTTTGCCTTCAAGAGATCTACTGTTGCTACTAGTTAGTATCAATGGAGTCTAAAAAGAAAGGAGGATCAATTGCAAGAACACCTCTCTTTGATGGTTCTAACTTTGCCTATTGGAAAGCTTGCATGAGAGTGTTTCTAAAATCAATTGATGAGAAAGTTTGAGATCGTGCAAGAGGGTTGGAGCCCTCCCATTGCCACCACACAAATCGAAGGTGGTGATTGGTGGTTGAAGTGAAATCCCCAATGGTAAGGACTAAAAATGAAATTGAGTCAGTGGGGTGGCACTCAAAAGACTTGAATGCGATATTCAATGCCGAGGCACCAAATGAGTTCCAAAGAATCACAAATTGCGAGAACTCCAAAGGAGCATGGGACATCTTAGTTGTTTCCCATGAAGGGACTTCCATGATGAACATGTCTAGACTCCAAAGGTACACCTCTCAATTCAAGACTTTGAGAATGCAAGATGATGAAGCATTTAGTGAGTTTTATGATCAATTGTGTAATATTGTAAATTCATCATTTGCATTAGGTACCAAGGTTGAAAATGTGGCTATCAAGTGAAAAATCTTGAGATCTCCACCTGAGAGGTTTCATTCTGAGGTCACATCCTTAGAAACAAGTGTTAACATAGAATTTCTATCGGTTGAAGACCTACTTAGGTTTATATTGACTTTTAAGATGAACCTTCCATCCCTAAAGAAAGAAAAGGGCATTGCCTTGAGCTCAACAAAACAAAAGGGAGGTCAATCCGAGTCACCCCAATTAGAAGAGAAAGACTTAGCTTTAATTGCTAAGAAGTTCAAAATATTTTTCAACGATAGAAATCTTGGGTAATTTAGTTCAAATGAAAGGTCTAGTAGAGCTAGAACTCCTAAGGAGGGAAGAGAAAAAGGGGCAAGACTTCCAATGCTATGAGTGTCAAGGGTTTAGACACATGACTTTGGAATGCCTAAATCGATTGAAGAAAGATTTGCCCAAAGACAAGAGAAGAGTTATGATGACCACATGGAGTGATAATGAAAGTGAGTCAACCCTAAGTGTTGGACTCCTCTTCTAATGATGATGAAGAGAAATTTATGACTTTTGTAGGTTCACACTCCTCTCCCCCTAGAAATACTTTAAAAGTAAAATTGAGGCAAGTTCTACCACGAAGGTAGACGACTTGGAAGAAGAATTCCCCATATGTGTGGAGCATTTATTTTTAGTTACTACATCTTGTCCTTGGTATGCTGATATTGTCAATTTTTTTGTTATTTGATAAATACCATCCCATTTGAGTCCACATGAAAGGAGGAAGTTCCCAATAGCAGTAAAAAAAAAATTTCTTTGATGATCCATATTTATTTAAATATTGTTCTGATCAGGTGATGAGAAGATGTGTATCTAATGGCAAGAAACATAGCATAATCTCTTTTTGTCATTTGGAAGCGTGTGAAGGCTATTTTTCATCAAAGAAAACTGCAACAAAAATTCTACAGTTTGGTTTCCACTAGCCTAGCTTGTTCAATGATTGTTTCTAGTTTAGCAAGAGCTATGACAAGTGCCAAAGGTTAGGTAGTGTGACCTAGATAAATATGATGCCTCTTAATCCCATACTTGTCATTGAGATTTTTTATTACTGGGGCATCGATTTCATGGGTCCTTTCCCTTTATCTTTTGGTTATCTTTTCATTTTATTGGCAGTTGATTTTGTTTCTAAATGGATAGATGAAATTCCAACTAGGAAAAATTATAAAACTTGGGAAAATTAAAATTTTAATCACAGGGGTAATACGGTAATTAAGTCGTTTAAGTGTGGGTTAAAAATCTAATTTTTTAAATAACTCGAATGATGAAACAGACCTCACCAGTGGATTCATCTCGCGAAATCAAGTTAGACAATCAAAATTTTCACGTAAAACAAGGTGAAACGTGCAATTGGATGACATGCGATTAAATTCCAGCAACTTAATTTTATTTGTGAGACCCACAATATAATTAAAAGATTAATCAACTAATCTTATCCAAGCATAACACATGGCACATTGTGATTGGCTCTCAAGGATTTCCAACTAATGGGAGGGTGATATGTGGTGCATTGTGGGCCAAGAATGTAAAGGTATTTAAAGGGAAAAAAAGATTTTTCCCCTGCCAAAATTGTTGGAGAGGAAGAAAATCCATATTCTTTCAGCTTCTTTTTCTTCCTTTCATATATCAAGATTTGACCATTAGAATTTGATCAACCAATAACTAAAGTCATTCTATTCAATAAGGGCAACGCGTCAACTCCAACAATGACTATTTTCCATCAATTTCAAAAATCAAGAGTGTTGAGGCTAGGGCTTTGAAGAGCTTGCTTTGGGTATTCTAGAGGGATTTTCTTCTTGCTTAGGCTTCAAAGTTAAGGGTTTCCTCTTATTTAGAATTACTTGTAATTCTAAGAATGTATATGGTATGGGCAGGGTTATGTAGATAACTTACATAACTACCATGTAACTAGTGTGACTAGTGGGATGTTTAGGTTAATTGATTAGCATGTTGTGCCTAATTTTATTTTATTTTGGGTGTTGAACATGTTGGTTATGTGTGAGATGATTAGGCTTGCTATGTGTTTACATTTTATGCCTTGAAGGTGTTTGATAAAATGTTGAAGTATGTTCAAGTGTGTTATTTGAATTGACATTGCTTATAACATGCTTAACAATGGTTATGGAATGTTATTATATGCCTCATGATATAAATAACATGTTGATGCTTGTGGGATGTTTTCACATGCTTACGTGAGATAGTTAGCATTGTAATGGAATAGAATTGCAAGTGTACATTATATTGCATATGTACAAGTTGCACTACATTCATGGGCTTTGGCATGAGTGTATGTGTGTGTGCATGGGTTGGGTCAATCACCACATAGTGAGTTGATTGGTGGGCTCAGGAAAATTGGACAAACATCTAATTGAGTCGCACAAAATATTGCATGACAAATGTGTTAGGTATAGTAAGAAGGGATAGATTCTCCCTTTGATGCAAGGTCTGGTTACTTGGTTCATACACTTGCCCGACGGTGTAGTTCTAGAAAAATGTGTCGGTGTACTCGAAATTGGAGGTGAGATATGATTCGTGCGTAAAGTTAACAATTTTTACAATGCCTTTTTGGATTAATTGTGCTTTGATGGAGTTTAAGTAATGACATTTTAGGTCCTAAAGTGAACAAAGGCTCAAGAACAACAAAAATCTCACTTGAATGTAATACCAGCACAAAAGGGAACAAAATTGCAGAAGGTTAGAACAAAGCAATAAGGTTCGAACGTCAACCCATGTTCGATCGTCCTCTGAAACCCTGCCAAGACCAGTTGCTGAGACATGGCGTATTGCAGTCAACAAAATGAAGAACCAGAAGTACTTGAGTACAACGTTCAAACATTGTCTTGAGTGACTGAGGACCAAGTTGCTGAGTGTATAGTCAAGGTTGTTCAAGACGTATGGAAGTGACCAAGTCAGTGACCACAGGCCACTTGAGTGGAAGAAATCAAACGTCATCTCATGTTTGAATGCCCTCAAAGCAAAGACACAGACAATGTTCGAACATCACCTCACGTTTGAACGTCCTTGAAGAAAAGACAGACTTAAGGTTCGAATGACAGATCACATTTGAACTTCCCCCTACAGACTGCCTGCAGAATAGTTGATTCCCATGGGCGGCAAACACTATTCACTCATCCACACTTATCTCCTACCTCCCCCTTCCTCTTTCTTGCCTATAAATACTCCCTTGTTGGGAGTTTAAAAGGCATTCTTCCTCTTGTAGAGAAAAGGGGGGAACAATCTTTGTTCGTGTAAAGTAAGAGTGTTTTAGTAATCTAGTTCTTGAACATTTCATGTTTATGTTTTCATTTTACATTTATATCAACCATGATGAAGGCTTAGACTCCCCTTGTAGTTGAAGTCTTTCATTTACTTATGCTGAGTCTTTACATTCATGTTGTAACAACCATGATGGAGGCTTAGACTCCCCTTGTAGTTTTACTTGTTTTTATTCACAAAGTATCAAGAGAGGTAGTTCATCTTTTGGTTGTGGTGGAAACCCTCCAAAAGCAACTAGCTTTCTTCCATTGTTTGAGCATCCTTCTTTTGTAGAAGAGTGAAATTCTTCCACTTTTCTAGAGTTTTACCAAAGTCATGAAGGGTGGAAAGTGATTCACTTATTCTTTATTGAAGATAAGCTCTTTGTTTAGTTTGCTTTACTTAGTAGCTTCTCTACTTAGAAGGATGAGTAGCACTCACTTTTCTAGCTTTGCCAAGGCCATGAAAAGTGAGTAGTTCCTCATTCACTCTTTAGTAAGTGGGGATGAGTATGTAAAGATTATCCGAAAGTTATGTTGTGCAACTTCTTCATGCTTTAATGCTTTATACTCCACCTGTTCATTGGACGATTGAATGTACCTAGTAAAATTGAGGTACTTTGTATAACCAAGGGCTCCATGTATGATACGAATGACTCCTGCATAGAAAGACCCGTTGGTTCAATGCAAGTACCCCAGCTAGCTCTTCATGACAACCTTTCAATCCCCACCATTATTATGCTTTATTCAGAAAATGGATCATTAATGTCATGGTTGGATGACTTGTAGAAACACTTACTTGTTTGTAGACAAGTTAAGTCTCGGCACAGACAATTCTTGTAAACTTCTAGAAAGGCTTTGGAATCATGTGCTTAATTCTCACAGTCTATTTTTATCTTCCGATTAACTTGCTGTTGACACAGGAGTTAATTGAGTTATAAAACACAAACATAATAAAACAGATACTATATTACATGTCCTAATCCTTGAGCTAAAGGGTGGCTGTTACATTTTGAGAGTCTTATATTTTGTCTAGAAAACTCTTGAAAAGAATCCTCTATTCTATTCAAGAAAACCCCACCACTCCAAACACTCAAAATTTCCAAGTCACTTGATCTCTATTATTGCTTACTTCAAAACACCAATCATAGTTCTCTGTGGATTCAAATCCGGACTTCACCGGATTATTACTACAACTTGACCACCTGTACTTGAGTGTACATATTTCGGATCAAGTCAAGTTTTGGCGCCGTTGCCGGGGAGCCATAAAAGGTGTTTTACGGTAAAAGGTAAAAAGACCTCATTTTTGTGTATAAATTTGCTTTACTGTATATAAAGTTGTTGTAATTACGTTTATGTCTAAAAACGCCCCTCACTATCAAAATTTGCCAGCTAAATCGTCTGGGTATGTGAATCAACTGAACCATTTTCACCTAGATCAGTAGCAGACTCTTGTGAAAGTAAAATGGCAAATGGTAAGAGACGAGAAGAAATTCCTGTAAGAGAAGGGGAAGTACCTAACATTCGAATTTTGAGGGATTACTTAAATCCCACAAGAAATAGTGTCCCCTTTTGTTTTATCTTTCCTGAAGATGCACCCCACTTTATTGTAAAGACGGGGACAGTTCAACTACTCCCTCAATTCTGTGGACTCGAAACAGAAAACTCATATCTGCACATAACAGATTTTGAGGAAGTGTGTGGAACCTTTCAAGACAATTTCGAACTAGCCAAGATGAAACTTTTCCCTTTTTCCTTAAGGGATAAAGCTAAACAATAACTAAATTCTTTAAAAGCTCTTTCAATACCCAACTGGCAGGCACTACAAAATAAATATTTCAGAAAGTTTTTTCCTCTACATCGCACTAATGCACTTAAAAGACAAATCATGAATTTTTCGGTTAAAAAGGGGAAAATTTTTACCAAAGCTGGGAAAGATTCACAGATCTTCTCCAATCCTACCCATACCATACTTTTAAGAATTGGACTTTGGTAGGATTTTTCTATGACTCCTTGCCCAGTAGACTACATCAGTTTGTCGAAATGTTGGCTCAAGGAGAGTTTATGGGAAAAAGTCCGGAGGAAACATTCGATTTCTTTGATATCATATCTGACAGTTCTCAGATGTGGGACTCCGCTTCTCCCACAACTATTGAAGCTAAACCATCTACTTCCCAAGGGGGTAAGTATGTCTTGAAAGATGATGATGACCTTAGAGCAAAAATGTCCACCCTGTCTTGAAAGCTTGAAGCTTTAGAGATGAAAAAGGTTCATCAAATTAATTTTAACTCTCCCACAGAAAAAGTGTGTGGGATCTGTACGCTAACAGGACACCCTACTGGGGAGTGTCCTATAATTTCAGCATTCAAAGAGGTTCTGTTGGAACAAACAAATATTGTCTCTAATTTCAACAAGCCCTACTCTAACCCATACTCTGAAACATACAATCTAGGGTGGCGGAACCACCCAAACTTCAGTTGGAGGAACACACAGCTAACTCCCATGAACCAACAACAAGTTTCACACCCACCACCTCAAGGACCTCCCGCATACTAACTATACCAACCACCACAAAAGAGGAACCTTGAGGACACACTGAACCAGTTCATGCAAAGCTAAATGAACTACAACCATAGTTCCACTCAAGCTTTCACTAATTTCAAAACACAAACCACTCAATCTTTTGAAGATCTTAAAAGTCATATCCAAAAGTTGACCCAATCCATGACCACACATGAGAAGGGCAAGTTTCCCGCCCAACCAAAATCACCACAAGGCCAATTTCAGGTGAAAAATCCTTCAACTATGAAAAATCCACAAAGTCAAGCCCAAGTTGTCACTACACTAAGAAGTGGCAAGGTGATTGACAAGACCATCCGAGACAAACTAATTCCAAAGCCAAAATCCATCCCAGTCAACTCACCAATCGAGCCTGAATCGACTGAGCCTAAACTTGTGAGAGAAGAGGAACTCGAGCCCATGATTGAACAAGAACCAGAACTATCACAGGAAGAAGAATCCTCGTGTTCTATTCTTGCTCCTTTTTCTCATAGACTCAAAACTGCATAGAAGTTGAATAATCAGCCAGAAATTTACGAGCTCTTCAAGCAAGTAAAAATTAACATCCCACTTCTGGATGCAATCAAACAAGTTTCATCTTATGCCAAGTTTCTGAAAGACTTGTGCACAGTCAAGAGAAGCCAAAATGTTCAAAAAAGAGTCTTCCTGACAGAACATGCCAATGTTTTGCTTCAACACAAAATTCCTCCAAAATACAAAGATCCAGGGTGTCCAACTGTGTCATGTGTCATTAAAAATTTCAGAATCGAACAAGCACTGTTAGACCTTGGAACAAGTGTCAATTTACTCCCATTCTCTGTTTACCAGTAGTTGGGTCTGGGGGAACTCAAACCCACAAGTGTCACACTTCAGTTGACAGACAGGTCTGTCAAAATTCCTAGGGGTACTGTTGAAGATGTACTTGTCCAAGTGGACAACTTTGTATTCCCTGTTGACTTCATCGTCTTAGATACTCAGCCTGCACAATATTCAGAGAATTCAATACTTGTTCTTGAATTTCTGAAACCCTAGTTTTGCTAAATACATGTTTGGTTATGAAAAATACATGGGTTCTTGATTTCTAAATTCCTATTCTTGATTAAATCATGTTTTCATTAGATACTTGTTCTTTCTCCAAGAAATTATGATTTTGGGCAAAACCTTAGAATTTTGATATCGAAATTGTGAAGTCTTTCTTGATATGATCTATTGCATATTTTAATTCTTATTTAGTGTAGTATATTGAGAATTGTGCAATTGTGATACTTGAATTGTTAATGAAAATTGTGATTGGTTAAGATTGCAGTTGTTGAGAAAGTTGTCATTTCATCTCTTGTATGGTTTGGGTGTGACGAACTTGAATTGCCTTCAATAGCAGCCGTAGAGTGTTAGAGGTTAGTCTATCTTAGTGGGGGTGAGATGGTTGTCTAACACTTGTGGTGGATTGTTGTTTGTGAGAACAAGCACTATTGTTCACGTAAGTTCGAGGCTGAGGGATGGTATACCTTTCTTAGGAAGGATTCGTCAATGCCGTGGGAGATGGTATACACCCTTGCTAAATTGGTTTGTGATGTTCCTTGCAGGGAATGATTGAATTGTTGATTTGTGGAGGGTGAACGAGGTAGAATCGTTGTGTAGATTACTGAGAAGTAACATGAGAATATGGGATGAAGCTACTAAGTTAATTATTGATTGCTTTACTTTTTTGCATGTTTATTTCTATCATTGATTTACTGTATTCCATATACTTGACATCATTACAACTGTCATGGTTTTACTCTCAAAATCTATTTATGCTATTTTGTAAAAGAGACTTGCCTTCTTTTTATTATTTTAAAACCTTGTTGGAATTTGAGAGGAATGTCCTACGGGCTTTTGCTCACCCCTATAACACATTTATAGATTTTGGTAGAAAAGAAGATGTCGAATTAGATGAGAAGGTCAACCTCGAGAATCAAGAGGGTCAGTATGAGGATCCTAAAGTGGAGGCTTAGAGATATTTCATCTTAATCTAGATTATTTTATTTGAGAGATTTCTATGAAACAATGTTTCAGCTAGTTTTGATTATTCCGATGCTAGATACTATTTGGTTTGAATTATAAGTTGGAGAGGTTTTAAAGTTTTACTGGTTTTAGCATTTATTCTTTATTAGATGGATGAATGATTGGTTGTTCTAATGGTTATTTTTACTTGCTCTCATGGCTGGATGGTTTGTATATAGTAATGCCTTTTAGGGTGGATTTTGGGGCATTACAATAGTGCAAAACCCTAATCTACAAAAAAAGCAACAAAATAGTTAGTACTACTATTTACACACAAGTATGTATAACAACTTCTCAAGACACACACCCTGGTTCCATTAGCTGAATGGAATCCACATTTTGAACAAATTCATTATAATATGCCTTAAGCCTTTAACCATTCACTTTAAAAACATTTCCACTTTATGAATTTTCAATTTCAATTGCCTCATGTTCAAAAACTTGTTTAACATTGTGTGAATCTCTGCACCTAGACCTTAACTTAGTAGAGAATAGGTGAATTCTTGAATTGTATAACAGGATTTTTTGAGATGGTACAAAATACTTTTGCACAAAACTTTTATTATGAAAATTTTTCATTCTGGCCGTGGCAATTTTTGCATTTTTTTATGCTTCATTTCTCAATTCTTCTAATTCACTAATCTTAAGCTTGCGAGATGCACTTACTTTATCTATATCAAAATTCATCATTTTGATTGTCCGATATGCTCGATATTTCAATTTCATTGGTAAGTGACATGGTTTATCATAAACCAGCTGATAAGGAGACATTTTCAAAAATGGTTTTATATGCAGTGTAGTAATCGCAAAGTGCATTAGTCAGTCTTAAGGACCATCTTTGCGATCTAGATTAACTATTTTTTCCAAAATATATTTTATCTCCGAATTGTCTAATTTCACTTGTCCACTTGTTTGAGATAATGATAGACATATACTTTGTGTGAAATCATATATTAGATTTTTAAAAGATTTATTGAAAAAATATGCATCCCCATCACTTATAATAGCTCAAGGAATTTTGAAGATAGCCAAAATATTTTCTTTTAAAAATCATATCATAGTGCAGTGATCTTTATTTCAACAAGGAATTGTCTTAACCCATTTGGAAACATAATCAACAACAACCAAAATGTACAGATGTCCAAAGGAGGGAGGAAATGGTCCCATGAAGTCGATGCCCCAACAATAAAAAATTTAAATAATCAAAATAGGGTTTAAAGACATCATATTTCTTTATGAAATATTTCCCAACCTTTGGCATCAGTTTCATTTTAGACAAAAAACATCTATATCCTTAAAAAAAGTGGGCCAATAAACTCCACATTTAGTAGTGGTTTTCTTTGAAGAAAAATGCCCATTAGAAGCTTTATCAATTGGGTACACAACACCTTATTATCTGATATTTACAGTATTTGAATACATAGGGATCTTCCCAAAAAAAAATTGCGTACCTCTCTTAAAAATTTGTGTTTATCAGTCAAGGTATAATAAAAGAAAATGGTACCTGTTGCCAAATAGTTAGCTATATCTACATACCAAGGTACCTCTGTTATTGCAAACAATTGCTCATCAGGAAAGGTTTCCTTGATTGGTATTGATTCTTTTTTTGTATCATAATTTAACCTTGATAGATGAACAACTACCATGTTTTCAACTCTTTTCTTATCTTTTATAATAAGATTAAATTTTTAAAGTAACAATATCCATTGTTGGAGACGTGACTTACCATCTTTCTTTGTAAGTAGGTACTTCAAGACTGCATGATCAGTACACACAATTATTGAGGATTTAACTAAATATGATCTGAATTTATCTAAGGCAAATACTACAACAATCAATTCTTTTTTTATGGTAGAATAACTCATCTGTGCATCATTCAAAGTTTTGTTTGCGTAGTAAATCACATAAGGTTGCTTATCTTTCTTTTGTCCTAAGACAACCCCTACAATGTAATCACTAGCATCACACATTAATTCAAAAGGTAAGGACCAATCAAAAGGTTACATAATTGGTGCAGAAATAAGTATGCTCTTAAGTTTATCAAATGCTAATTGACATGCTTCATTCCAATCAAATGGTACATTATGAAATAAAAGATTACACATTGGTCTGGATATCAAATTAAAATATTTAATGAATCTTCTATAGAATCTTGCATGATCTAGGAACGACTGAACATCTTTTATAGTCCTTGGTGGAGGGAGATTAGCTATCAAATCAATCTTTGACTTATCAACTTTAATTCCCTCAACAGAAACAACATGACCTAAAATAATGTCTTGTGTGACCATGCAATGATATTTCTCCTAATTCAAAATAAGATTTGTCTCATCACATTGATTAAGGGCCTTTTCAAGATTCTCTAGACACAATTCAAATGAATCACCACACACACAAAAAATCATCCAGAAAGACATCTAAAAATCATTCTACAATGTCACTGAAAATAGTCAACATACATCGCTGAAAAGTAGCTGGAGTATTATACAATCTAAATGGAATTCCTTTATAAGCAAAAGTGCTAAAAGAACATGTAAAAGTGTTTTTTTCCTTGTTGTAGCCAGAGTGCCCATCCAAAAAATAATAAAATGCATGTCCAATTATCTTTTTCAAAACTTGGTCTTGGAAACGTAGATAAAAATGGTCTTCTCTAGTAAGAGAATTTAATTTTCGATAGTCAATACACATACGCCAACTAGTGACTTTATGCCTAGGGACCAATTCATTTTCTTAATTTCTCACCACCATGACACTAGACTTTTTGGGTACTACTTATGTAGGACTGACCCATTTACTATTAGATATAGGATATATATAATATTTGCATCTAATAGTTTAAGCATTTTAGCCCAAACGACTTCCTTAAGATGTGCATTTAGTAGTTTAAGCATTCAGAAGGTTTAGAGTCTTCTTCCAAGTATATACATTGAGTAAAGAGAAGATAACTTATTCCTTTAATATCAGCTACTGTACTACCAATTGTAGTTTGTTGATTTTTGATGACTCTTATCAACTGTCTTCCCTGAAATTATGACAACTTTGAAGATATTACCACTAGATAAGTTTCAACCTCTCCCAAGAAGACATATATCAAGTCATTTGGAAGAGGTTTCAACTCTGGCTTGGGAGCCATGACACTGGACTTAATAGACTTTGTTCCATTAGGTAATAACTCTTCAAATTTTGGAATCCATGTTCCAACAGTGGACATATCTACAATAGGCTCGACATTATTTATAGACTTTAACAATGCATGACTCTTTTTTATTACAAGCACTTCAAATAGATTCTGAGTTAATGACTTAATGCAGTTTACTTCTGGCAACTTTTCCCTCTCCATGGGTTGCTTAGCAATATAAAATACATTCAATTCCAATGTCATATTTTCAAATGAAAGTTTTATGATTCCATTCTAATAATTAATTAATGTATTTGATGTAGTTAGGAATGAACATCCCAAAATGATAGGAATTTGTATAGAAATATGCAAAAGTGGTTGGGTATCCAAAACAATAAAATTCACTGGAAAATAAAACTTATCAATTTGAAAAAGCACATCTTCAACAACTCCTCGTGGAATTTTCACAGAACGGTCAACCAACTGCAATGTGACATTTGTGGGTTTCAATTCACCTAACCCTAACTGCTCATAGACTGTATACGAGAATAAATTGACACTGGCTCTAAGATCAAGCAAAACTTGCTCAATTATGAAGTTTTCAATTATGCATGAAACTGAAAGACTCATAGGATCTTTGAACTTTAGAGGGGCTTTGTGCTAAATGGAGCACTAGCCAATTCAGTTAAAAATGCTCTTTTTGGTACATTTATCTTGCTTTTTACTGTGAAAAGATCTTTCAAAAACTTGGCATATGAAGGGACTTGCTTGATTGCATCCAACAGGGGGATGGTAATCTTCATTTGGTTAAACAACTCAAAGATTGCAGCATGATTATTCAATGGCTGAGGTTTCTTGACTGGTTGAGAAAAAGGTAAAGGAACAGGATTTGATTTGTCTTTTTCATCAAGCAACTTTGTTTCCTTTTGAACTATTGGTTCAGTAACAGGGATGACTCAGCTATTGGCTCAAGAGTTTTGACTTTGATGGTTTTTTCAATCACTTTACCACTCCTCAATGTGGTAATTGCTTGGACCTGACTTGAAGAAGATTTAGAGGACAAAACATTAGCCTATTGACCCTGTGAAGGTTTAAGTTGAGGTGAAAATTTTTCCTTTTCTGTTGTGCTCAAAGACTAAGTCAATTTGGTTAGATGAATCTTAATATCCTCGATGTTTTGTAATGTTTGAGCTTTGAAATCATTGAATGCATAATTGGACTGTGTATTAAAATTCATTTGACTCTGAATGAACTGATTCATGGTATCTTTCAAACTTCTTTTATGTGGGAGTTGATAAGGCTAATATGGTTGCTAAGTCTGAGGTTATGGTGGAGGTGGACCTGGTTGCTAACTAACAGGATGCGTGTTTCTCTAATTGAAATTGGGTGATTCCACCACCTTGGGTTGTAAGTTTCAGAATATGGATTGAAATATGGCTTGTTAAAGTTTGAAATGACATTGGTCTGCTCTATCAAGACTTCCTTAAATGTTGGGATGATGGGACACTCCCATGTAGGATGTTCTGAAAAAGCACAAATTTCACACAATTGGTCATTGGGGACACAACAAAAATGTCATTGACCTTTTTTTTTATTTTTATCTCTAGAGCATCCAGCTTTTGAGACAAAGTAGCCATGCTGGCCCTCAGGTCATCATTCTTTTTTAACACATATTTCCCTCCCTAGGATGTGGATGACTTAGTTTCAACAATATTTGGTGAGGTTGAGTCCCATATTTTGGAACTCTCAAAAATAGTATCAAAAAACCAGAATACCTCGTCGGGATTCTTTTCCATGAATTCTCCTTGGGCTATCATTTCTACAAATTGACGCAATGTAGAAGGAAGGGCATCATAAAAAAAATCAACTAAGTCCAGCTCTCAAATGCATGATGTAGGCAAGCTTATAGAAAATCCTTAAATCTCTCACAACATTGATAAAAAATATCTATCTCTTTCATACAAAAATTCATGATTTGATGTCTCAATGCATTAGTACGATGTACAAGAAAAAATTTCTTGAAAAATTAAGCTTATGAAACTTGCCAAATTGGAATGGATTGAGCTTTCAAAAAATTTAGCCACTATTTAGCTTTATCCTTCAAAGAAAAAGGAAAAAATTTCAACCAGGCCATTTTAAAATTATCTTGTAATGCACCACATACTTTCTCGAATTCTTTCATATGCAAATAAGGACTTTCAGACTCAAGACCATGAAATTGTGGTAAAAGTTGTATTGTCCCTTCTTTGATATTAAAATTTAGAGCATTTGTGGGAAAAATAAAACATGAGGGAACACTAGTGTGTGTAGGATGTAAATATTCTCTTAAAGGTCTAGCATTTTGAACCACCTCTTGTTCTCTTCGATTATCATTAGCCATGCTTAATTCAAAAGAGTCTGAAGATGCTTGTGATGATGACAAAGGTGAAAAAGGTGAAGATGAGGACTAGACTGATTTACAGACCCTACTAATGACTTAACCGAAATAAAAAATAAAACTAAAAAAAATAGTATATATACATATAACATAGACTAAGCAACTTCCCCGTTCGTTTTCAAACTACCGTAACTCCTTGGTAATGGCGCCAAAAGCTTGACTTGATCTTAATCACACACCCAAGTATAAGTGGTCAAGTTGTAATGTTACTTGATTAAGTCCGAGGTTGAATCTACAGGGAGTTATCTATTGGAACTTTAAAACAAAAAAGATGAAATTGTTATAAGAGTATTGTGCATTATAAGAGCTTGTGGTGTGAGCTTGGAACTAATAAATAAACACTTAAACTGAACTTTGATTAAAACAATTGAAAAAGACTGCTCTTTAGCTTGGGGATCCAACATGCATCCTATTGTTTGACTATGAAAATGCCACCTTACAATAATTAACTCCTGTGTAGACAGAAAGTTAATCGGCAGGTTTGAAGCATAGGTTGAACCATATCACAACAACTATCAAGTTACCCAGAAGGTCTATGCACCTTACAACAATCAAATAACCCTAGTAAATTCGAAGATGAACCATTTAAAAGGTTTACTGTAGCTATTTGAATGACAGGTCTATGATTCAATGGAGACGGAGTTTCAGTTTATGCATTGAATCAAAAGCATTGGCTATGACAAGACTTAACCTGTCCATAACCAATCTCCCATCTATTACATAAATTCCAACAATGTGCATCATTGTATCATGCATGAAGTATATAATAACGTATAGATGAAATGGTATATAATAATAAGTTTAGCTTAGTACTCGTAACTATGAGCATATACTAGTACAATACCAAACAAAAATAACAATCATCAATTATTTAAGGGAGGTATAATCACTAAAGCATAGGTAGAACATTGGCATTTCCATAATACATACAACATTACACATGTCTTCACCCTTTACTAAAGACTATAAATGGACTACTCACACTTCATTGCTATAGACAAGCAAGAAGGGTAAGACAATCCAATTGCAATACAATGCAAATGCAAAACAAATGCAAAGAATCATTCCCCAAGGAATAGTTGGAACACCTTTACTCTTATTACCAACTAGGGCAACAAAGTGAGAGAGGTTCAAGCCTCCAAGTAAAAAAAGATGTAAAAGAAATGTAGAATAAGAGAATTTTTGGCTAGGAGTGTTTAGGGTAGGATATTTCTTCTCTAGGACTTTGGCTTGCCAAAGGTGGAAGATCTCCACTAAAATGACTTTGAACACGCCTATTTATATGCTCCGATGAGGGTCAAGACAGCCAATCAGGGCCCTTGCCACATCAACGGACCAATGGGAGAAAATGAAGAAGTGAGGCGGTTAGGGCTATAGTCTGGATCCCACCACCACCATCCAGACAGTGCTCATCCTTTGAATTTTGTGTTGAAGCCTCCTTTGTTGACTTCTTTGACTTTGGCCACCAATAGGATGGTAGATTCACCATCCGGATGGTGATTGAGTGTTGATTTTCCTTTTGCCTCCTTCCTTTTGTTCCTTTTTCACGCTTTAATCTTCCAGGTTTACTTAATTACATATGAAACCTTACAAAATATATAATTCAAACATTAATCCTAAATTAATCTCAATTAAGCACTTTAGATCAATTAACGCACATAATTAACCCTAAACCTAAATTCATTTACGCACTTTTTAGAGTTAATCACCCATGCCAACAGGAGTCATATATGGCTTGGGATAAAATATTGTGTTTCTCCTAAAACTTGAAACAAATCCCCTCTGAAGCGTAGGCAGTGACTTGCTTTTGATCATAATCAATAATCACCCGATGTGCCGTTAACCAATCCATCCCGAGAATAATGTTAAACTCCAATATATCCATGACCCTAAGGTCTACCATGAGTTGAATTCTTGAGATCTCTAACTCACAAACTTGACATATCTTATCAATGAAAACCCTAGCTCTTAGGGGAGAATTCACGTACAATGGCTAATCTAAGCTCAAATCTTTCACACAAGATGCAGAGGTGAATTAATGAGATGCACCCAAATCAAATAACACTCATGCCTATAAACGAGAGAGTAGAAGCGTACTCTAAATCACCAATTGAACCACCGGCTCAGTCTGAGAAGTAACAACAAATACTTGCCCCTAGGCCCCTAATGTCACTACCTGAAATCCCTATCCCTAGCCTCGACCTACACCCTAGCCCATTTGGCTTGATTGTAGAGTCCTTGAATGTGAAGTAGTTGGAGCCTGCTCCGTGCGCTGAAGTTGATACTAATTCCTCTTGGCCCAAGGTAAGATAGGGAGGAGTGAAATATGTCTGTGGAATCCTCACTAATGTCTGGGATTGAGAAGCCCGTAACTTTAGGATCCCTGCTACTTGGGCTTTATTTCATTGTTCCTAATCTCCTATCAAGATTCCAATCATGTGTATGTGGCTTATGCGGTTAGGTGAGTGTCACTCTCCTTGGGATATCATGCAAGAAATGGAGATTAAAACTTGTATTAAAGTGAAGAAAAGCGAACCTACAAAAATAAGTGCATTTAATACCCAACTCAAAAGCTTGAAGTGAAAAACTTAAATGTAACAATGGTGGATTGAAAGATACTTGACTAAACTTGCAATACACTTGAAATAAATGACATTAAGTGCTATAAATGAAGAGTATAAAAGTCTTACAACTGATTACAAGTGAAATGGGTAGAAGAAATGCAAAAATCTAACTTCTCTCTCTAAAATTATGTCTTCCTCCTTGAGCTCCCCTTTCTACAATGCTAAACAATCCTAAATAATGTGAAGAGTCTGTAGAATTTTCTTCCATGGAGGTCTCCTAGGTTGTGTGAGAGGCTTCCCATCCATAAGGGGCTGAGTTGATGGCTTGGACAGGCTAGGACAAGTCTAGCCTACAACTCCCTAGACTTCACCCTTTTTTCTCTTCCTCATAAATGCTTGGACCTCCAAAGTCCAACCATAGGCATAGGGAGACATGTATGTGTGTAAGAGATGTTAGGGGACAATTGGGAGAATCATAGGCGGGGCCCCAAGTGGCAGAGCTTGAGTTGCAGGGCATCTGACACATTTCTGGGCAAAACCTTCCGAAAAGATGCAAACCTTCTAAAAGGTTTTGGCAGAGGCAGAATGAAAAGCTGTCTAGAACCTCAAACCTTTTGGAAGGTCGATGCAAACCTTCCAGAAGGTTTTCTTCCCAATTGGCCTATTTCTTGATTTCTTACCTTCAATCCTTCCTTTAAGCTATCCCTCCTTCTCTTCATATGAGCTTGAGCTTTCGATCGGATCCTTAACTCAAGCTATCATTCAACTACTTTACCATTCCAATCACACAACAACTTCATTAAGTGTTTGATTAATTGCATTTCTCTCAAATTTCACAACAAAAGCAAGTATAAAAGGGTATAAAAAGCATACATAATGTGCAATATTTTGTGCTAAGCACCTGCCCGAGATGACAATCCCTCTTCAGGTGGCCCCGCTGATGATATAAGTAAAATGTCTTTTGGGCCTCCTTGGTATGTCCCTTGAAGTTCTTCCCTCCTTGGGAAAATTGACTCTGTCCTTGGTCTTGATACCCTCAGCTTTGCCCTTGGGACCCTTGTGGTGTAGAGGTCCTTTGTTTCTTTCCCAAACTTGTGTTGGAGGATTGACCTCCTCTTTTATTGTCTTTAGCAGCTGGCCTTGCGGATGCTCTTAGCGTCATCCACCTCTTTTTTGATAACCATGGTCATCTCGACCATTGAGTCTAGGTCTGTAGGCAATGGCCTGGATGGACAACTTTAAGCCATCCTCTAACCTCTTCACTTTGGCCAAGTCTGTGGTCACGTAATCATCAACAAAATGGGCTAGCTCGGTGAATTTCACCATGTATTGCATCACCGTCATAGTCCCTTACTTTAGGTCTAGGAATTCTAGGGCTTTCACATGCTGAAGGGCCAACGAAAAATTCTTGTTCATGAAGAGCTCTTGGAACTCTTCTTATGTCACGTCTCCAATGTCTCTCGATGTCTTGGCCTAAGTCCACCACTGATGGGCCTTTCCCTCAAGTTGGAACATTGTCATCCTTACCTTGGTGGCATTGGAGGTGATTTCCATTGCCTCCAATATCTTCTCTACTTGTTGGAAACCAATGGTTGGCCACCATTGGGTCCGCATCCCCCATGGAAGTAGGCGGCCTATGTGCCTTAAACTTTTGGAGGTGATTTAAGCCTCCTTGGCCCACGTTGGTGCTAGCTTGTAAGAAATTAGCCACCATAGCGGTCATGGCATCCATGAATGCGCCTTGATCGTAGATGGGTAGTGGTGGTTGGTTGTTCTGACCGCGCCTCCTTGACCAGGTTGATGTCCTAGTTCTCTAGTTGCCACCAAAACATAGAAGATAGCAATAGCCCTAACTTAGTGTCATGGACCATTAACAATGTCAAAGCATACCAAAATATATCACAACGATACAATGATGCCGTCAAGAGAATATGAGAGTTGATTTCAAAACTTGAACCAAAACTTTTAAACAACAATCGCGTTCAAATGTACATATGTTCGAACTAGAATTGTGTTCGAATGGACAGAAGTCCTAGTACCTCACTCTTTGAGGTTTTCTGATATTTCTAACCAAAGTACTGGGAGCAAGTCACGTTCGGCCATGTGTCACGTTTGAATGTGTGACGCCCCTAAATCGGGGGTCCTTTTTATTAACCGTTGACCACCCATCAACCCGAGGAAGTACCCGTGATTGTCGCACAACTCGACGTTATGTCAATAACATCCCTTTAACTTGGATTATAACCCACATGTGTAAACCATGCATATTTTTTCCATTTGACCCAACCGGGTCCAATATACCACCATTTATACTTATTTTGTGTCCATTCATATCTTTGAAATCAAAGAACCAAAGTCCGAAAGCATGGCAAAATAATTTTTAAATTTCAGATTTTTGGAAGGTGTACAGGTACGCCATATACCAGTACACCGTACCGGTACGAGTTGACCACTGGACCTCGTCATACCGATACGCCATATCAATACGCTTTGCTGACGACTTTTGCCTTTATGTTTTTCATTTCTCCTTTTTCATTCCAACTATTCTTAAATATTTTCCATCCAACAAAGTATAATGAAGAGTTTCATATTACACAAGGTCCATACCATTTCGATTACATTAATTTACATGCCAAAACTAGTTTTCATAAAAATTTTACAAAACTCAAAATAAAGCCACATTTCGCTTTCTTCACTCATCCTTGAGGTCCCAAGTGAGGGCCTTCCATCGATGTATACTCCACACCTGAAATATTTTTCCGTATAAGGTAAGTCACGCCTAGTAGAGTATTTCCTACAGAGGCTACTCCCCCAACTTAGATGCATATGAAATGCGTACACATAACATTCAACACGGAAACAATCATTCCAAACAAGAATATGCAAATTCAATGTTGGACTTTCTATCATATCATGCCATGAAATGAGATGAGACTCACTCATGCCCTTTTAACCCGAGCCTCTCCGGCTCTCACAACACAATGCTAATGCCAATGTGTAATAAATTCGTCATTGCTGTTACACATCAATGATAATTTTATTTCTTACACAAAACACAAAATCAAGTGTCTTGTTGGGTAGCGGACTTTTGGCGTCTCACCACGGCCCTGCACACCGATACACTTTTTGGACTTGCACCGTAGGAAGTGTATAAAAACAGTAGTCGGGTCTTGCACCCGAGGGAGAGTCGAGCCCTTCTTGTTATACCCGATACAAGTTTTTCATGCAACTGTGCGACTCAGTCGGATCCTCGATCCAACTTTTTCGATCCACCATCATCCACTTATGTGGTGTTTGATAAACCATGCACACACACACACCCACACTCATGTTTAATGCCCATGAAGTGATGCCAACATCATGCCCATATGCAATGGATGTCAATAGGCAATTTACACCATTCTATTACCAATATATCAAAAAGCATATAATTTCAAAATTTATCATAATGCTAACATGTCATAACACATATATTAAATTATATCCAACAACAATTTTAAACATGTTATCACATAATATATATGTCAATAACATACTTCATTCACCAAGGCATAATTTAAACATATAGCATGCCCACAAATACAAATTTTCATGGAATTAGGCAAGTAATTACCACATACCAACTCCATGCTAGGAATTTATTTTAAACCATTCTATACCAATTTCATCAATTTCACAAACATAGGTAAATGATATAAGTTTCTATCAAACTACCTATTTCATATAAACACCCTAGGTTGTAAAATAAACACAAGTAGGAAAGAACTCTACCTCTTAAAGCGTAAAGAACACGTTGGGAAGCTCCATAACTTCAACTCGAGCTCTAATCCAAGCCTTCCCAATATTTCATTTTTCAACCTTCGGTGAATACCCTCGTTTTTTGGTAGTAGGTGTAGCCCTCGGCGAGGAGATCAACTTTGGTTCTTAACCAGAATGGATTTGATCACTCAATTTAGTTTTAGATCGTAGAGAGAAGGTGAGCATTCCCTCTTTTCCCTCTCTTCTCTTCTCACGTTGAACCGTCTCGAGAAATATGGGGGAGAAATCAGATTTTTTTCCCTTTTTATACCCTCCATTTACTTGGCTCACATTGTGCCACACGACCCTCTTTTTCTCGGGTTCGTTTTTACCCTGAAACGATTAAATTTCATCCGGTTTAAGTTAAAAAATATTTTTATTTTTATTTTAATTTTTCTTAAATTATTTTCTAAAATTCAAATTTTTTATTAAAAATCTCATTTTTGGTCACTCGTGACTCGACCGCCTCGTAAAATGCATAAAATCTGACTATCTCAGAATTCAATAAAATTTAACAGGGTGACTAGATTTGTGAAAACAATCCAACGGTGAGATCTGTTTCGTCATC